>JABUQX010067484.1:0-31362 GCA_015478945.1 Trachelipus rathkii
TAGTAAAATGAGATTATGAACAGCAGTCCTTTAACCTGTGTGTAACTAAGTACTAAAGACATCATTAGGTTTGGTTCTTTTCAGCCACAGCTACAACATCCTTCTCTCCAGGAAACTTTGTATCAAATATGAGCCCTTTATTTTTAGTACTCAGAATGAGGTATGTTATTGAAAATAGATAAAAGAGATATTAGTGAAATGAGAGTATGAACAGCAGTCTTTCTCAACTGTTGTAACTAAGTTTACCTTGGGTACAGACTCTTTTTAATTGGTTTGGTTCCACTTTGGCGATTTTAAGTAAAACTTCCTCTTCTACAGGAACTTTATCAACATAAGATATCACCCCTCTTGTTTTAGTATCAGAAATGGGGTACTCAATTTGAAGAATAGATAAAAGGAGAATAATTAGTTGAAAATGAGATGGTAGGTAGAAACAGCAGTCCATATCTCATTGTATTGTGAGAGTAAAATTAACCAATCTAAAGAACAGTCATATGGTTTCGGTTCACTTATGGCAGTTTAGTACTAACCTATCTGAACACGAGAATCTTTATCATCAGATATCAGCCGCTCTTGGTTTGGTTTTAGTAATCAGCAATGAGGTATGTACTTCGTAAATGGAGTTATAGAAAAGCAGAATAATTAGTGAAGGATGAAGATTGAATGAACAGAAGTCTTTTCCACTGCTCATTGCTAAATAAGTACCGAAAGACGAATCATTGGTTTGGTTCTTGCGAATTTATGTACAACAACTTATCTTCTTGCTTCCTAACTCAAGAAACACTGTTATCATCAGATTTACAGACCACTCGTGTAGTTTTTAGAGTATCAGAATGAGCGTATATCGTTATGGCTCCATAGAATAATAGGTAAAACCGACAATGAGAACAATTTAGTGAAATGAAGCATTTTATGAGACAAGCAGTACTTTTCAGACCTGTTGATAACGTAAGATACTCATAAAGGGACAATCAATTGGTTGGTTCCTTAGGAGCGGATTTAGGTAGAAACATTTGCTTTCTACAGGAACTTTTCTTATGACAACATTAAATCAGCACTTCTTGTTTTTAGATCATAAATCTGAGGTAATGTACTGAAGAAATAGATAACTAGAGCATAATTAGTGAAATGAGATTCTGAACAGCAGTCGACCAGTTTTTCAACTGTTGTATATAAGTACCTAAAGACTATTCAGTTTGGGTTCCTTGTAGATTTAGCTATAACTCCTTCTTCTACAGGATCGTTATCTCAGCATTCCGCCTGTTGTATTTTATGTGTGCAGGAAATGAGGTAATATGTTATTTAGAAAATAGAGTAAAGAGAGAATATTAGTGAAAAGTGAGATTAATGAAACACAGCAGTCCTTTCAACTGTTATGTAATCTAAGTACTTTAAAGACATCCATTCGGGCTTTTACGGTTCCTTGGAGATTTTAGTACAAACATCTCCTTCTTACTACTAGGAATCTTTATGTCATCAGATATCAGTCCCCTCCCTGTTTTTAAGTATTTAGAAAATATAGGTATGTATTGGAAAAGTAGATATAAGAGAATAATTAGTGAAATGACAGTAAATGAAAGGGAAAACAAAAAAGCCCAAGTTTATCCCTCCACCGTCCTTTTTATTATTTCCCAAAAACTGTGCCTTGTTTCGGTTCAACCCTGTGGAGTTACTCTTTAGAAGGAACACTCAATTGGGTACGCGAACTCTCTCTGCGCACGATTTAGTAGCAGACACTTCCTTTCTTCTACAGGAAACTTTATCATCAGATATCAGCCCCTCTTGGTTTTTAGTAATCAGAAATGCGGCTAATGTATTGATAAATAGTAAAGAGATTTATGAAATGAGACATCTCATACGAACAGCAGTCTTTTCAACTGATTGTAACTAAAGTACTAAAGTACACTCATTGGTGTTTTGGTATCGTATTGTGTGAGGATTTTAACAGGACATCCCTTCTTCTAACATGGAACTTTATCATTCAGATTCAGCCCTCCTCTGTTCTTTATGTTTATAGGTTATATGAGGATATTTTGAAAACCTTAGGTAAAAGTAAATTGAAGCTAGATGAGAGTATGAACAGCAGTTTTCAAACTGTTGTAACTAAGTACCTAACGCTCTGGTTATGGTTCTTGCGGTACTTTAGTACATACCTGGAACGCGCTTCACTTCTACAGAAAATTTATCATCAGATATCACAGCCCTCTTGTTTTTTAGTATCAGAAATGAGGTATGTTTTAAAAATAGGTAAAAGAGAATAATAAGTGAAACGAGATTATGAAAGCAGGTCTATTGCTAATCTGTTGTACAGACTAAAGTACCTTTTTTTAAGACAATCATTCGGTCTTTGATGTCCTTGGAGCGATTAGTCATACCGATTTGAAGCGTGTCCTTCTTCCTACATGGAAGTGCCTATTTATCGCCTCTTAGATATCAGGCCCTCCTTTTGGTCTTTTATATGTGATCGCACGATGAGAGCTACAGACTGCTATTTACTCGTACACTTGAGAATAAAAGGGTCATCGCTCTGTGTAACTCGGCATTCATGAACAGCAGTCTTTCAACTGTTGTCACCCTAACGTATACTCTTCGTAAGAGTACATCTATCTTGGCTCACTATGGTGTGTGCCTGGTGTGCGCACGGGCAGTATCGTATGGTCCCGTGTAACTCATACATATCTCATACTCAGGATCTTGTATTCTATCCAGAGTAGTCAGAGATCCCGTCTTGTTTTTAAGTATCAGAAATTGAGGTCAGTTTTTGAAAATCAGGTACATAAGAGAAATAATTAGTAAAATAATGAATTAATGAACAGCAGCCTTTCAACTGTTGTAACTAAGTCCATAAAGATCATTGGCTTGATTCCTTGGCGATTTTAATAACAAAACTTCCGTATCTGTACCTACAACAGGGATAGTTGTTAGTCATACAAGATATCAGTTCCCTCCATGTTTTAGTATCCAGAAATGAGGTAATGTATGTGAGACAATATAAAGAAAGTGTAGTAAACTAGATTACTATAATGGCACGATCGGCCGGTGGCGTATGTTCATGTTCGCCTAATGAGCTTACCAGACAGGCTCATCGTGGTTTGGTCCTTGAAGATTTAGATACAAACATCCCTTCTTCTACAGGAACTTTATCATCAGATATCAGCCCTCTTGTCTTTATAAGTCATCAATGATATTGAAGGTATTATTGACATCAGCGTAACCAGCACGACATCAATTAGTGAAATGAATTATGAACAGCAGTCTTTCCACTGTTGTATACTAAGTACCTAAAGAATCATTGGTTTGGTTTCCTTAGAGATTTAGTAAGACAAACGATGCCTTCTCCTACTGGATACCTACCTCACTCAAGATTATTGAAGCCTCGTTGTTTTTAGTATCATGAAATGGAAGGTAAGTGGTTGAAAAATGTTGGTAAAAAGAGAAATAATTGAGTGAAATGGACTTCATAACAAGCAGTCTTCAACTGTTGTAGTCTAAGTTACCTAAACACTTCTTGGTTTGGTTCCTTGGCGAACATTTAGTACAAACATCCTTCTTCTTACATGGACTTCATACATTTAGATCTATCAGCTCGCCCTCTTGTTTTGTAAGTGATCAGAAATGAGGTATGTGTATTTGGAAAATGTAGATAAACACGGAATACACTTAGTGAATGAGATTATAAAACAGCAGTCTTTTCTACTGTTGTGGAACTATAGTACCTAAAGACAGTCAATTGGTTTGGAGTTCCTTGGAGATTTAGTACAATAATCCTTCACTACTGACAGAGAAATATTTGATAAAGAGTATCAGCCCCTCTTGTACTTTTAGTATCAAGAAATGAGGTATCGTATTGAAATAGCGCTAAGTATAGAGAAATAATTAGTCGAAATGGATTATGAGAACAGCAGTTCTTTCAACTGCTTGTAACTAATATAAAGACATCATTGGTTTTGGTTTTCCTTGAAGATTTTAGTAACAAACATCCTTCTTCTACCGGAACTTTATCATCAGATATCAGCCCTCCTGTTTTTAGTATCAGAAACAGGTTATGTACTAGAAAATAAAGATAAAAGAGAATAATTAGTAGAAATGAGATTATGACAAACAGACAGTCCGTTTCTACACTCGTTTCTGTAATAAGTACCGAACTTCACAATAAAGCACAACTATCTCATGGTCTTTGCGAGTTCCTTTCGAGGAGGAGAGATTATGTACAAAGAGCAGTTGAAATGGATTCCGGATAGTACAATAATTCTTGTACAGTTTGTTGCGGATTGCGGATGCTTTGGATCTTAAAGACGATGACGGGCATTTGCACGGAATGTCGATCTAAGGAGGTTAGAATGACGTGATAGACAGAGAGAAGTCGGAATTAGCGGATACGGTTTCACTCATTTGGTAAGTTTGAATTTAAAAATTATATCATTATAATATATATGATAATATATAAATTAGTATATATGATTAATATATAGCGATTGATTCTGTATAATCGTGGAACTTATTATATTTATCAGTACTAATAATATGATATCGTTATAGTGTATATTTAATTATATATCAGTCATAATAGTGGTATCGTGATAGTTTGTGTATATATGAAATAGTGTATGTATAACAACTTATGTTATCCTTAAATATTTATGCAATATGGTAGATATAAGATTATATTATACCTAAAATAATATTAGTATGGATTCAGGTAGGTAATATATATACGTGCAGTATACTGTATACGTAGGTATGTATATATATGTTATATATATAGATTATAATATAATTATAATATATATATATTATATATATTAGTATAGATCTATATCATATGAGTGAGTTGGAATATTAATTAGGCCACGAAAAACGTCACATAAATATCTAAATTTATCTCTCCTTACATTCTCTATCAGACAGTGCAGGTCGTTTTACGGCCTTGTCAGAGGGCCAACCTTCGCTTGGCCAGTCATATTCCCTATCGGGTATCGCCATTTCAGATCCCTCAGCCGTTGCCCATCAGATGCTCAGTCCCAATCGTAGACCGACAGCTAGGCAATCTGAGGTGTTGTCGTCAACGCCATCCTCGCTACTGGTGTCTCTCCACCTTTTCCGCGGTCTCGGCCCCTCTCATCGGTGCTCACTCCTCCGGGTCTCTCCCACCCTTCCACCTGCACTAACCTGTAGCAGCTCTGTCTCACCTAGGAGTCCTTTCCAGGTGTGCGCCCATACATCTCAGCTCCCGTGCGCCTGCTCAGTCCGAGCCTTTATATCTTCAATAATTGTATCGCCCGTTCCAAACACTCACACAAGCTCTAAACCCTCACTGCTCATCATGACTCACCAAACTTCGTCTTCTCGAGTTCTTTCCAAATTCGACGATAGCCTCAACACATTCCATAACCTCGTCTTGTTTTGAATTCAACATCTCACCTTTCTCTTCCTCTCGACACATGCTCCATCTCATGTATACCGCCACATCATGACTCAGTTATCGAGAGCGAGTCAACAACTCCACGGTCTGTATATTGCTTGGAAACTCTGTTTAGGCTTCTTTGTGTCGATAAAACTGGATGAATCTTATCTATTCACAAGATGGGGATATGTTTCCTGCCACAGGTGCTTTACAAACGTCCCTACTCGTAATTTCCTTTCACACACCCCTTCTCCTTCCATAGTGCTATCATTCGTAGTATATTGTTAAATTCTATCCACATTATTTTAATCTCTATTATCGTCCTTACCTTTGGCACTATAAACTGCATAGCTACTATGTTCCCTCTCGGTTTATCGTACTAATTGAGTGATGTCTGTCTTTTTCTCCACACTGTGAGTATATTTCCATATCCTTGTATTCTCTCTCAACTTTTCCGCGAAACAACAGCACCATTTGCTTCAACCTGAATCTACACAATCTCACCAACTCAAACAACAGTCCAAATCATACTGCAATAGTAGCAGTGAGATGTTCTGGCCTCAATTGTTCTATCTAAACTCTCTTATACACACCTCTTGATGACTGTGGCTCACATATAACGTTATATTACAATTTCCAAAGAATACCAACAGTATCTTTGAACGAACAGCGACCACTCCAACTGCCTATATTCTACCTCAGTATTGATTTAACCTACTTGTCAAACACCGAATCCACCTTTCATAATCCTAGGGTTTCTTAACGCTTGATCTATTATGTCTAATTATACATCACGTACTGTACTTTCTTACTTGGGTGGGTGTGGCACGCATTATCTAATCTATCATACGCTCTTTCAATCATTACACGAATCATCTCACTCTCCGGACCTCATCCGCAGCTCTCTCTGAGGTACGTTAATCAAATCGCTTCTTCATGTCTATAGAAGAGCGAATATGCCGTTCTTATTAGTATTCTCAATGTCCTTTCGTACCTGTATCATCTTTTATAATTGCGTCTACATTTCACTCTATCTGTCTGTACTGCAGAAACTCTAACCACTCTGTACCATCACTCGGCTCTTCATAAATATTGACACAACTTGGCATCTCTTCATTATTCGAGAGGATCGGCTAAGTTTCGTTTCTAATTCTACTTTCATCCTAATTCGGACCCCATGTGATTCAGTTAGTGAGATTCCTTCTATACATTTCTTTTACTCAACTTATATCTCACTCTCTCGCCGTCCTTCCCTTATCTTTTAATTTAAAATGAGAAACTTATTTAAGGTATGATCATTCCCCAACCTTTTCCGGCACTTGCTATCTCTCTCTCCCTCTAATCAACTACTGTTTTCAGGAAAAGTCTCAGCCAATCAATGAACTTTCAGCCCCTCTCCTCTCCTGCTACCTCCTCATGCAAACTTTCAATTTTATAGACCCAATCCTCACCTATAAGAAGTATTTTCCACGTGGCTCTTCATTTTCTCTAACGCCTCCTCAAATTCTCAAATTCCTCCTCAGTTATTACCTCCTCCTCTTCTCACTCACGTTTCTCTACACTTCCTCCTTTTCTTTCCTCATTGTCATCCTGTTCACCATCTTGTGCCGACTCGATGCACTTTCCACAATTCAAGCAACTCCCATCAAAGTACCTCTAGTGCTCATCTTTATTTGTTTTTATCCTCTCAGTGCCTTACAGGTTTCTCCTATTATTTTGTCTTTTTGCGCATTTAATTTAACATACTCTAGAAACATCTTCGTTCTCCACTCTCTTATACGTTCCTTGCCAATGGTCCTAAAAATTCTTCTATCTTGCTTTTCCAGCTAGATTATAATATCCATCTAAGTTTCTCTTTTGGTAGCTTTTTTCTAAGCCACTCTCTTCCCTTTTGCACCTCATTAACTCCCTCCGTCATTTCTTGCTTCCACGTACAAGGGTTCTAGACTTATATATATATATAACTATCTATATTTGATATATTATATATATATATATATATATATAATAATATATAATTTAGCAATTATTATATATTCATTTAATTATTACTTAATATTATGGGTAATATTCGGATATTATGAACCTGATTATATAATATATTACTATATTAGTATATATATTATATATATATATTATTATAGTATATATCTGCTTTATATAGTATATAGCTAGGTACTTATAATTATATTGTATATAGTTATATTATTTATATTATATATTATTATATATATATATTATAAATAATATTATATATAAGTATATAGGATGTTTATATTACGTTTGTAAAATGAAAACTTTACTTATTATATATTAATTATAGTATAAGGTATCCAAGATTAAATCAGAGAATGACGAGAGAAAATTTTCACAATAATATCCAATTATTTCGCCATAAACTCTCACCATGATAAGGTGACAATCTATTATTTATCTTTATATGCATTTAATCAAAATATGTTGAAAAAATCTCGCAACGAATCCTCATTTGTATCAATAGAAGAGGACTGCGGATGTCGTGTATTTCCAGGTTAGTGAGGATGCGAGATCGGGCGTGGAAGTTCGTCAATTTAGGGTGCGGGATGATTCCCGCATGCTCGGATTGCGGATGCGGGATGTATTAAATAAAGAAGAAACGATGTGCTGCTGCAAATAAAAATGTTCATTGTTTCACAATCCATTATACATCAGAATTATAGTCTTGGTTGAAACGAGAATATGACTTGTCCTCCATATAAAGCTTAGAAGGCAAGACGATTCTGTGCCTAGCATAGAGAGATCTTAATATCAGATGCTTTAAAACACGACACTAGGTTGTCAATGGCAATCGCACAAAGGAGAAGCCTATTCTTGTTTTGTCTACTTTGAGGCGTTTCCCAAAAAGCCTCCTTGCGAAAGTCAGTCAGAAATATTAAAAATTAACATCCTCTGCAGAATTGTGCCAACATCTAGTGCTCCATAAGTTTGCGAGTTGCTCGCTTTGCGAATAAATTACTTGAATACATGATGAATAGAAACACTAAATTTTATTTTAAATTTTAATCAAAAAAAACATATATATAGTTAGATGCGTGTATGATAAGTATCATAGTAACGCTAATCCTATAATTTTAGCGGTAAATTTATAGGTTAATACTATAAGAGTAAAGCACATAATAAATTTAAATATAATTAAATATAGGAAAGCCGAGACTGGTATCAAAGTGAGTAGTAGTAACATGACTAAGGTCGATAAGTATTAGTAGATAGGTGTATAGTAGGAGCGATAATAGTTCATAGTGCGATGTAGGTCAAATAATAGCATTATAACAGATGTGATTAGGAGTATATAATGAACTTAAGATGCAAGCCGAGAGTAGAGAGCAGCAGAGAAGAGAGAGAGAGTGAGAAGTAGTGCGTGTGAGAGAAGAGAGAGGAGACGAGAGCGAGAGAGAGAAGAGAGGAGAGCAGGAAGAGAGAGAGCGAGAAGATGAGAGAGAGGAGAGAGCTATAGGCCAAGAGAGGAGAGAGAGTAGAGAGAGAAGGGAGAGGAGAGAGAGAGAGGAAGTATGGAAAAGATTGGGGGGATGAGAGAGAGAGGAGAGAGAGAGAGACGAGAGATGAGAGAGTGAAGCGAGATCTGCAAATGGAGAGAGGAAGAGAGAAGGAGAGAGGAAGGGAGGAGAGTAGATGAGAGAGAGAGAGAGAGGAGAGAGCAGAGAGAGAAAAATGATGGAATGAGAGAGAGAGAGAGACGAGAGAGAGAGAGACGAGAGAGAGAGGAGGAGAGAGAGGAGAGAAGAGCGAGAGAGTAGGAGCAGAGAGAGACACGAGACGAAGAAGATGAAGAGAGAGAGGAGACGAGAGAGAAGAAGGGAGAGAAGGAGAAAGAGAGAAGAAGATGAGAGAGAGGGAGAGAGAGAGGAGAGAGAGATGGAGAGAGAACGAGAGATGGACGAGAGGAGAGAAGAGGAAGACCGACTGACAGAGAGAGCGATCACGAGCACGGAGAGTAGAGCAGAGAAAGAGAAGAGAGAGGTGAAGAAGGAGAGAAGAAGAGGAGAGAAGGAGAGAAGAACTGAGAGAGGACGGAGAGAGGATGAAGAGAGACGGACAAGGGAGGAGGAGGAGAAGAGGAGCGAGAGAGAGAGAGAGAGAGGGAGAGAGTTGAATAGGAGATACACAATAGAGAATGAGAGAGAGTAGAGAGAGTGAGAACGACGAGAAGAGAGAGAATGAGTGGATCACCTATGAAGTTGTAGATATTTATGAACTTGTTCTGTTGAGATACTTGTGTGTCGCATGCCGATTGTTGTTAATCTTGTGAGTCTCTAAAAATAGTTCGTTTGGCTTGAAATGCGCCTAGACCAATGCGGCAAAGGAATTACGATAGTGTACTGAATGGGCATACACTGATCGGTGCTTATATATCGATTCTGATAATAGGTAAGCTGACATTGAGTAGTGTCCCTCCAGATTTAATACCAGATGTGTGTGAGTCTGTGTTGTTGTAATATTTGTGCAAGTTCTGAAAATGGACTAGTGAAACGAAAAGATGACATAGTGGGTTTATGTTATTAATAGACATTTTCCCTTTGTCATTCGTAGTGAAGAAAGGAAAAAAAGAGTGCTTTCTAGACAAATCTGCAAAGTCCAACTCCAAGTATGAGAAAGTGCCTTAAGAATAAGTAAAAAACAAAAACAGAAATGTTTAAGAGAGATGAGTGGGTCATGACAGGTGTAAAAGTGGCTAGTATCGAAGGACGGTGAAAAAAGAGTGGTTATAGTTGCTTGGCCTTGTTTACGTTACTGTACGGTACAAAAAAAAGAATGTTTGGTGTGACCTGAAGGAATTTTCGAGGATTGGGGAAAACTTATCAAGATAAAGCTTGGAGAACAGGCATACGTGGGTTCTCAGAAGAAACATTATTGTTCAATAAAGTAGTATTTGGCGGTTCAACCAGGTTAACGTAAAGCCCAAAATATGACTATATTTGGAGGGCCATCTGAAAGTGAAGCAGGCACTAAGAAATATAAAGTGAGCTACTAAGAGGCCTTGACCTAGTATAATAATATATAAATAACTATTATATAGATTAAGAATATAGGTATAAATGGTATATATATCATATATAGATATATAGTATTCATATACGTTATTTATAATAGTTTAGGTTATATATATTATATAATATAGTATATAATGTAAATAATAGTACTATATATATATAGTATTATACTATTTATATATATATATATATATATAATATATACACATTTCTAATTATTTTGAAGTGGTCCCCCACTGCAAATCATTACAAACCACCACTAGCGCTACTGATATATATGATATAATTATTATAAATATATATAACTACTAAGTATATGTACATTAGATAATGAATTCTGGTTAATAGAGTTATAGTTAATATATATATATATATAAGATATTGTACTACATTAAAGTAATAATTATATAATAGTGATGATATAATGATAGAGGTATGGTTAAATAGCGAGGTATTATAGTAAAGTATTAATTGAGTTATTATATAAGAGATAGTAAATATATCGGCTATAGATTATAAATATATTTACTATCTGAACATATTTCCCCCCTTTCACACCCCAAATAAAATACTACCAAGCTGCATTCCTGCTCTTCTGGATCGTTCATTCTTCATTCTTCCACCCCTGAACCTAAAAAAAAAAATTGAGACAAAAAACAAAAAAAATCTAAATAACCAAATTACCGACAAACAGTGCACTTACGCAATGAATGACTTACTCTCTGGACTCTTAGACCGTACTTTTAAATTAATAGTTTCTCGGAGCTAGTATTTTTTCTCGACTAATTGATCTGAAATTGATCTTGTTCTAGTACGAGACGGTAACTCGGGACTGCAGAGGAACACCTTTGCCAGAACTGTCGCAATGCGTGTATTAAGCGTTAGTGGGTGGATAACGTGACTATCATAAATTTTAGTGCCGTTTAGCAGTGCTGTGGTATCGCGCTGCTCACAGAGATGGCTGCCAGATCGGCACAGAGAAAAAGAGCAAACAGAGATTTAAGGTGGTGGTGGTAGGATTTAAGGGAGATCGAGCGGAGTATCGGGAGCAGAGAGGAGGGAGTCATGTGGCGAGGGGGCGAGCGAGCGTATGGGCAATCACGAAAGGCGAGGGCATAATCAAGTATAGTTGGGGGCAACAGGAGGAAACGAGCGCGGCCGGACCGGCGTTAGGCCCAGTATGAAGACGGACACACGTGATATTACTGTTTGTACTACTACTATCTCTGTTAATCTTCTTATCTCTATCTACTATACATGTATATATATATCTCAATATTATAATCTCTTATAATACTCTACATCATATCTATACTACTATATTATATAATATTTGTAATCATATAGATAGAAAATTTACTATCATATGGTGTAATATAATTCTATAATTTATTATAATATATAATTTAATTTTATAATTATAATATAATATAAAGTATTAATATAATATATATTATATTATAATATATATAATATATATATATTTATATATATATCTAATTATATATATAGTTAATATATATATAATATGTATATATATTATAACATATATATATCTATATATATATATATATATATATATATACTATATGTAGGGAATGTACGATACAGAAAGAGGCCCGATACCCCGATACCGCTTATTTTTTTAGGTACGTGATATAACCGATACCCGATGATACGATACTTTAATATTATATAAATACTGAAGTATAAAGATAGAAATTGTTGCTATGCCTAGCAACCTCCGGGATTTCCCCATTCCTGTATGCACCAATACCTTATCATTTATAGTTAGCATTTTAGGGTTGTAGCCCCAACTACCCCTCTATATTTTATTAAATTAAAAAAATAAGTACCACTATTAAAAGGAATAAATATGAAATATAAATTAAATAATAAACTTTTTAATGTTGTGTCTATCATATCTAACAACAATGAAACTTCGATTTTCGTGTTTGTGTGAGAAGACAATTAATTACTAATCTTATAATGTTAATATTTCAACTCTGTAATAATAAATCTTACAGGAAGTTCTATTACGCTAGCTACAAAATAAAAGAAAAATAATCGAAGAGAAAATAATGAAAGAATTAATCAGCCGAAAAGATAAAATACACAAAAAAGTACGCTATTATCAAACAGTCGACATAGATAACTAATACTTCAGCTATAAGATAGATAATCAATCAGACTCAAATTCAAAAATCCAAATTGTGCATGCAAAAACATTATAAGGCTTATAACTAGTTATTGGCGAGAGACTGTTCTTTTGGGGTGTTTATCCTACATACGTATAAAATAACGCTCTAATCTCGTGAATGAAAGGAAGTGCTGATAATTATTGTGCCTGCAAGACTGATTAATGAAACCGTTGGCCATTTCATGCCCCGCATGGAAAGGATTCTCTTGCTGTAGGCAGCATCTCATGTTTTCGTAAGAGCCATTCCTCTTCACAACTTGCAAATTTGAATATATACTTTCGCTACATTCAATGCACTGTGTCTCAGTTTTTACGATAAGGTTCCCTGGTGTCGAATTCCCTTTGAACGGTGAATGAGATGTAATGCATTTTCGGCATATGAACTTTATCATAAGTGTAACATATACCAATCCTCGCATTCTTCAGTAGTTTATGTTGCTGAAAAGCACATCGTCACTATCAGTACTGTTGCCAGGGGTTGGTGATAAGGCAGCATCTGAGAGTGTGTCTTTGTTTTTTTTTTTTTTTTTTTTTTTTTGTCAAGCAAGCAGGTTTCGTTATGCTATTAATGCATTCTGAAGTGTTCAACGCGGAGGTGCATTCTTGTGGGTTTAGCTAGCTTAAGAAATTCCCAATTGAACTTTTATTTTTTATTTTTTATCAGTTGTACAACCACGCCCGCTCACTGGGCAGAACCCATATTCAAGGAGTGGGTGTTCTTGAACGCCTCAAAAAATCCATCTAACGCAAATTCGCAGATGAGCACAGACGCGGTCTTTAAAGTAAGGGGAATAAATTGAGTGGAAACACAGATGATGGAAGAGTAATTCCACAAGAACAGAGGTGCGCAGGAAAGAAAAGAAGCATCGCAGTGAACAGTTCTGGAGTCTACTACATCAACAAACAAATCATTGTGACTTCTACAACAAGACACCCGTGCTACGAGGCGGTCGTAAGGTGGTGGTACGGAGTGATATTCCCGAGACACTTGCCTCTTACAGTAATATAGCAAAAGGGGATAAAGCAGCAACATCGGCCGAATAAAAGAGAGGACAGTTTATAAGTCTTTTGGCCTTTGACTCACTCCTATTCCAAAAAGCAGGATAGAAGCCCCGCCCCACAGCAACTACCCGAAGAGCACATAATCAAATACAAAAGGGAAGAGATGAGACCTTGTATAGCTGGAGTATACTGAGAAGAGGAAAAAAAGTCCGCAGTCTAAACAGAACTCAGTCTTTGAGGCCGCCCTAACAACCACTGTGATTTGAGGTTTTCAAAAATTTTTTGTTTATGTTAAGGCCAAGGATAGTTATATTCAACAGGAGGACGAGAGAACCGTCGAAGAGATAATAGATAAGTTAAGTGTCTTAGAGAGAGAGAGAGCTCTTGTAGAAGTTGGCGAGTTTTTATAGAATTAAATTTCACAAGCTGACGAAGACCAGTCGAAATTCTAATCCATCAGCGAGAATAACGATCGGAAGATAAGAGAGAGGCATTCATAGAATAAAACACACACAGAGAGTCAGAATTGATATTGAGTTGAAGAAATGAAGGGTCAAGTCATGACATATGCATATGAGGATAGAGTTAGATGTGCAGGTGAAGAAGATCATTTGATAAAAAGCAGGAATAAGTAGGAGTATAAAACAGAACCCTGAGGAACACCGCCATTTATAGATTTAAAAGACAAGTCGCCCCATCAACAACAGCATACATTGAGCGATTTGAAGAGCTCGACAGCAGTAAGACGAGACAGAAGGAAACCCAAAGAAGGATAGCTTGGAGAGCAGTCTAAAGCCGGTGCCAATAGCCGGTCAATGCTTTGGATAGTAAAGCGCCACCAAACAAGTTTCCCCGTAGTTCCAGGGCGGAAAACCATAATCTGTTAAATAGGAAAGATATAATTACACCCATTTTACAAGCACCTGAAGCGTACTGGTAATATCAGAAAGAATGGAAAGAGATTCCAGATGATCTAGATTTAAGAGTTGAGAAAGGTTTCAAAGATCTTAGAAGAGAATACAAGTAGAGCTTATAGGGCGATATGTTAGGAAGATGCAGAGCAGCGCAGCATTAATGTTCGGAATTAAGGTTGGACATATGTGAGCGCTTCCAACACTGAGGAAAGTGCTTGTATTGAGGGATAGAGAGATATATAAGTGCAACGAATGGGTGGTCCAGCACGGAAACACACTTCCTCGAAACTCGGGAGGAAGGCCATCCGGCCAGCCCGCTTCCTAAGTTCAAAGATTTTCAAGAGCTCATGGCACCGATCAAAATTGAAATAATAGTATAAAGGCATAGGACAGCTGAAGGAGAATGGAGGCAGGAAGAGGAACATGAATCGTCCCAAGGGTTATTAGAGGAAAATAGGCGGCCAAAGAGATGATTGGCTTGGAGTATTATAACAACAGAATCATCAGAGCGAATAAGAGGAGGAAAGGATGATTTACAGAGTTGTTTAAGATGAGTGTTTTTTGTCAAAGAGGCAGAGAGTTGTCAGTGCAGGAGAACCAAGAGGTTAGCGCTTTTCGTTTAATGAGTCGCTCGTCGAAGAGTATCTCCGCAACGATTTCTAGCTGAATGAAAATTGCAAGAGTGATAGGAGAACGAGAATCTTTCCACACCCGATAAGCATTGTCTCTAGCCGGAATGGCCAGAGAATGCAATCGAAACATGGATTTTGAGGAGAAAAAAGATTTAGTCAAGAGAGGAATGAACATGCCATCCAATTAACAATTATAAGTTCCTACTTTATCGGCGAATTTGAAGCGTCCTTAAGAGTTCAAGCGAGTCACTGTCAGATTATAGTTAGCGTATGAGCAACGCAATGCCGCCAATCGGCCCGATCAAAGTGCAGGAAAAACTTCATAGGGCTATGGATGGAGATGTTTGGACGAGAAGAGTTATTAAAAATTAGTGATATACAGGTTGTGGTCAGATTACGATAGGAGCGAAGGTGTGTATTTATACGAGAGAAGGACTAGTGGTGAAAATTAGGAGTGCTTGTATTAAGAATCGGTTTGGTACCAATCCGGAATGTGTGTAGGTTTGTTTAATTCAGTTGCTCAGATCGTTGAAGAAACGAATGATTAGGCTTCCTCCGCAACTAAATGCAGTACGAAGGAACCCAACAATAGTCAGTTTTGTGTACTTGAAATCCCTTTTAATAGAGGACTCAAAGTATTTGGATGAGAAGATATAAGACAGTCTCGTGAGAATAGTAAGGTAATCAAAGAAGTGCATGAAATATATGTTCTCTTTAGGTGAACAGTAGCAGAAGCATAAGAATATTGTTAAGTAGAGAGAGAAGCTTTTAAGCCACGAGAACATACGATTGTTTAAGAGATTCGAGATTCTCGAAAGACGTGTTATAGAATGTTTATATTACATAGGACATACTCACGCTTCACGGAAATATACAAATAATTATAGTTGGATTATTACGGGTTGTAAAGATGAATTACTTAGCCATTCTGGGTCTCAGAGCAAGAGCATAAAATTAGGTTAGAGTAGAGTCTATTCCATGGATGCGAGTTAGAGTGCAAGCCATTGATGTTGGAAAGTCATAAAGAAAGCCACCCTGTGCAATATCTGCTTACATAACCACACGCAACACGCAAACGCAATCACAAAAAAAAAAACAGAACAGAAACGAAAAAGAAAAAAAAAGGAGGAATGAAGAAAATTTATTCGTAGCTAAAAAACCTAAATTTTAAAAAACGATAAAACCCTATTTACAGCAATATCTAAAATATGAATAAGCCAAAGAAAGTTTAAAAACACTCAGCACTCACGATACGCTCTCACGAATTGCGTATCAAAAAAAAAAAAAAAAAAAAATACTATTGATCAAGCTAAAAAGTAGATTAATTTGTATAAATTTCTCATAAAGGTGTCAAATGTAAATTTTTACGATAAGACAAGTAAAAGAAACGATAAACATCTAAGTTATATTGAATATTTTGGAAAAAAGATAAAACATATCTTGTTGCTAATCGAAATAGATCTATTATTGAAGTCTAAAAGTTTCATAATTTTTCACACGAAAGTAAGAAGTTCGCTAAGTTTTCGGCATATTAACCGATATCCGATACATCAACAAATGGCCGATACTACCGATACCGATACCGATGACTATGTCGTTACTAATATATATATATTATAATTATAATATATATATATATTATTATTATAATAATATAATATAATATATATATAATATAGATATTAATATATAGTTACTATGATGGGACGATTATGAAATTTTGCCGATGAAGATGACGATCGATGAAGATAACTATAAAGTGAAAGAGTGGAATGATAAAAAATTTCTTTCTTATATTCAATACGCTAAACATGATATAATATATGCTTTATTTATATTTATCATAATATATATAGTATATATATATATATATGTATTATATATAATATATATATATTATATAATAGTATATATATATATATACAAGACTGTAGACAGGGGGGTCAGGGGGTAACCCCGAAATTATTTAGAGCGATCAAAAATTTTTGATTCCTTGTATTCTAATAAAATTAATAATAATAATGTATATTTAATTTATTGATTATTATTTTATTATTATGTTATTAATTATTAATATTATTATTATATTTATTATTATTATTATTATATGTATTATTATTTGTATTATGAAAGTAACTATTAAGGAAATAAGGAGATGTTGTGGTCCGTAACTTTCTTAGGTCAGAGTTGGCTGTTCCTCATATCATATATATATATAATATAATATATATAATAATAAATATTAATATTATATATAATATATATATTATCTATATATATATATACTATATATATATATATATTATATATATATTTATAATATATATCCGGTATATATCTGATATAATCGCTAAATATGTATATATATTATATATATATATATATTATATATATTATATATATATATATATTATTTATATATATATTATATATGTAATAATATATGTACTAGTAGGTAGGTTAATAGTATACTAAATAGGGTATATATATGAATTATTATGGATGTGCGAATAGTGAAAAGCCGAAATTACGAATCCGAATATTCGCTAAAAGTATCGGCGAATAGCCGAATATTCGGTCGAATATCATTCGCTAATTCGGACGAATAGCTTATTTCAAAGTTCGGTTCAATCGTTTTGGGAAAAATAAAGAAAACTTAACTGGTCAACAAAAAAAAGGTGACATTTTTCTTGGATGACTTTTGTAGCGAGATATAATTAGAATTGGGGGTGCTGATTCATATACTATTCTCGGATTTGCTGTATCAACATCCCGTATTTCGTAGCATCATGGATCCCTATGTATTGCATTTCCCTAGGAATGAACAAAATCTTAATGTGGCACTGCGTAGATGTATAGATCTTCCATTCGCATGATTTTTACATGTAGCAAGCAAGTTTACCTGCGGTCGATAATTCCGCGAACTATGTTGGTAAACTTTAGTGCGTCTACATGTATGGATGCCAATGAACTGGATGATTATCATCCATCTGAAATACAAGTCGGATGGTCCATATGTTCACCCAGGTGAACTGATACGATCTTGTATGAAGAGTTGTTTCTGGCGAAGTTGTCTGAGCTGTTGGATTCGGATGAATGAAAAATGACCTACTGGATCCATGGCAAAGTAATGATTTTTATCGTAAACAGAGAAGCAGAGCTGCCGGGAGGCCTATTCCAGTAGATGGTACCTTGTTGTATTGCGTGAAAGTTGCAATCCTACTATGCGCTATGGGACTCCAGCATACGATGCAGGTGAGCGGCGACTGTTTATTGACTATTCCAAGAGCAGTTTAAAATGTTCTCATACAAAATGGGCAATAGTATGCTTTCGTTCAGTAGGGTATACTCGATACGGATGAGAAGAGGAGTATTAGCAAAAATCAATAGACGTTTGGAGAGGCATACAATAAGGTACTTCAACGTCATTATATAGTGGACCTAGAGAAAGGCAACGTGATGCTCGGTCAGTTATAAAGGTTTCACCAAATATTTCTGCTTCCTGTGCTATTAGGACAGCCGGGCGGCAAAGGATCATACCAAAAGAGAATGGCCCCCGAGGGAAACCTTGACGCCAGGTGGCAGGAACATCGTCGTGAACCACTGGTACAGAGAGAAAACATCATCTTACTCCACTACCATAAAACTTCTGGATTTGCTATGAAGCAATTTGTTGAAGGCCCTGGGCCAATGATGGTGAATGCTTCGCTATATATGCTCAACGTTTCCTGTCTGAGTGACGAGAAGAAAGAAGCTGGATATTTGATGGCCCACAATACGGACCTCTCCGTTGATGCTTGCCTTTGCTACAGACATGACTGTGTCTAGATGGCAAGAGCGTGAATGCTTTTTCAGATGTAGCACAGATTTTCTGGGAAACAGGAAAGTCGAGAACCACTAACATTGTACAGGAACTGCTAGACAGTTTTCATTCTCAATGGAAGTAGAATGATTTAAAGTTGCACTATTACTCTTCACCTAAGAAAGATTTCCGAATAACTAGGTCGATGCTAGGTGATGAGCAAGGGTGACGATTCCATCAAGATCTAAAAGTTCATCGGATGAAGCACGTTACACAGTCAAACAAGGAGCAATGTAGAGAAGAATGGATAAGATTCTATGTACGAATAGACTGAGACTTTAGTTGAGCTTGAATATAGGGATAGAATTCGAGACGACTTTGCCAGTGAGTTCGTCTGAGCGAGTACGTGCAAGAGCTATCTGATCTGTCGTGGTATGGTTTACAATTAACTAAACCCGTTCCTTCTTATGACATTCATTGTTGTCCCATATTATCAATTTTAATCATAGTTGTAATTAGTGTATTAAAAAGCACATATCGTTAATAGTCAAGACAGTGTATCATAGGGTCAAATTGTCTGATTAATCTCAAAGTGTCGCTCCTTAGCATGAGATACTCAATATATATAATTAACGTATACTCATGGATAACGTTAATATATCTATTTATATCTTATAAATATATGTAATTCATGTTTCTTATTATTCTATTACTATACTCTTGTATATCATAGGGTAGTGAATATAGGATATATATATAGAGATATTTACATAATATTATTATAATTAATTGAGATTATTTTTATCAACTTTAATAATGATGTAATAGAAAGAAAATAAAATGCTTCATTAATATATAATACATATATAATATAAATATATTATAAAACACTTATATTATAAATATATATATATAATTATATATATTTATATAGGATTAGATTATATATATATATAACTTATAAGTTAACATGTGTAAGGTATGAAATATCTACTATGGATTCTTGATATATATGGTTTTAGATATCCTATAAATACATATTTGGAGAGGATCTATATAATTATAAACATATATAATATATATAATATATATTTATATAGTAATATATATATATATATATTGTATTTTATATATATATATTATATATTATATATTATATATATATATATATATATAATATATAATATAATATATATATATATATATAATATATATATTTATATAAATATATATATTATATATATATATATATACATATCCCAATAATTGTGATAGGACCCTCTTAAAAAAGGTAAAATCATAAAATTTTACAAATCTGTTACACACAAATCTCACAATGCGATGTGATCTGCAAAAACCGATTACATGAATCAGCACAGATATAATCAATTGCGAAACCGGTCCACAGAAATTTCATGTTACCAGTTGTTACATTACAAAGTAATAATACAAAAAGTAAATTAACTATTTCTTACTTAGCAAACCATTCACATATAAATAATTTAAATGAAAATTGAAGTTTCGTAGGTTAAAGTATTAACTAAACTTCAG
Source organism: Trachelipus rathkii (assembly GCA_015478945.1). Classification (NCBI taxonomy): domain Eukaryota; kingdom Metazoa; phylum Arthropoda; class Malacostraca; order Isopoda; family Trachelipodidae; genus Trachelipus; species Trachelipus rathkii. The sequence continues at coordinate 20,554 of JABUQX010067484.1, forward strand.
TTTTTTATATTTTCAAAGGTTAGAATGGCAGAATTAGCAGTTCTCCATTTTCATGGGATAACCTATTTATTGTGGCTTCATAAATATTCCTCCTGTTCTAATAATTCTTTTTCACTTCGACTGATGACGGTGGAGCTGAAAGGTAATTTTTTTGCTAGTTTTATTTTCAAATTTGAAAAAACTCTTTCCAGTGTTTTTCCACTAATTGAAGGGAATATCATTGTCAATGCAGTAAAGTAGGCAAAGACTTTAAATAATTTGTTATTAATAATTTGATGTAAGTCCGTATGTAGCCTTTACTTTATGTACAATATCACATCGTCAGAAGAATGTATCTTTTTTTTCTCTCATTTCTTTCTGTTTGACGAATTTTTGATGCCGCAATTTTTTTAAAACAATCATTAAAGAAAGTGAAAATGGAACTTCAGCTTCACTAGGTTCCCGCTAGCAACGTAAATATAATCGACTCACTCAAGAAGAGTCTAGGAGCTAATTTTCGAATGCATTTCATTTGAGCGGCAATGAGGGCAGAGAGATAAGTCTCGAAAACATAGTGAGGTTGGTATGCTTAGACTATATATGATTTATGTGGATTCACTGGACTGGAGAGATCAGATGTAATTGTGTGTGATAGTTGAATGATAGTTATTAGTAGTAGATACGTGAGATGGGAGTGTGTGGAGTAGTAAGAAGTAGTACCATAAAATAATTTATACATGGATCACTGATGCTTCTTTTTCTACTGATTCTTACGCTCTCATCGAGTGTATTATTTCACTGAAGTTTTCGTTTTTTAATTGCCTTATAAGTGTGGATTTATGATAGAAGTATATTGTAGAGCTTAGCGGTAGAAAAAGTATCGATGATTAAGAGTCGTGATAGAGATAACGTGAGTTGGGCGTGTTACTTCACGTTAATGTTTTGTTGAGATATATGTACAAGTAGATAGATGGAGAGAGATCATTACTCTGTAGGTACTTTGATCACAGTCAAAGTTTTGTGAATCCTATTAGTTGGCGAAGCTTAGTAGACAACTCATGGGGAACATCTTTCGCTCTGGAGATATGTTGCATTTATCGAGGCACGTATGGCGTATTAGAATGATAGATCGGAACTTGTATTGTTGTTTAAACAGAGTCGTTGTATTATTGAGAAGTATAGAGAGGTAAGCGGAATAGCGATCTGATAGAGGCTGTTCATGACGTATGGATCAGCTCTAGAGGAGTAGATAGAGACGTCTAGTGAGATTATAGTGAGAATATCATCGGAGATATATCTCGTTGTGCTGTAGAATTCATAGTACAATGTGCTTACGAATAGAGTTGAGATTGGATACGAATATAGTTTAGTCAGTAGCCGCGACTCATATTATATCTAGGATATATTTCGAGGATAGAGGGAGAGAGTCTATTATGAGTCGAGGGTATGTGGTAGTATAGAGATAGCTTAGATGCGTCGGACCGGGTACATATACTGAAGTGCTCGTAGAGTCTAGTGTACAGCTTGCTAGCGATTAACGAGTGCTTAGATATGATGACTCTATGAGATATTGTGATATAGAGTATGCGGGGTTAGTCTCTGACGGTCGTCATCTGGTGCATTAGTAGTGAACTGAGCGAAGGAGTGTCTAGTTGGCTTATAGGTCGTGGCGAGTGAAGGTGGCGCAGCGTGCGTGATATGTGAGGATTCGCGATAGCAGTATCAGACGTCTAAGATAGTTGGTTAGATGTACATGTATGAAGTGTATGGATAATATGATACTGATACGTCTCAGTACTCGGAGATACTAGCCAAAAGGAGCTCTGTGAAGTCCTCTGGTAGGTTAGCTTGCAGAAGAGATGCATGCGAGTTACATAGAGTGCTGTAGATCGGTTTATTATAGATAGTATTCGCAGATAATGCAGTGTTTATTCGTGATGGTGCGAGGATGCCTGATGGATCGCTCGCATGTAGAATGTAGACTCAGAGCTCCATCGCTAATACTAAACTCGCGAGATATAGATGCTAGTGAGAGTAGATCAGCTACTGGGATTACAGGGGATGTTCTGAAGTTATCTCGCAGTAGCCGTTAATCGATATAGATAGACCTTGGGTATTGGTAGACTTAATGCATCCTGTTGATCTACATAGAATTGGATAGATTCACAGCGATCATGTGATGTATTAGTAGGATTTAGCTCTCGGATTAGTAGCTGTGATAGTGGAAGCTAGATCGTCATGCAGGTATTGCAGATTAGGGTCGGAAAAGGATGCTAGATTATAGTGTAGCAGGTATCATCACGAGCTATGGTCGCTTTAGAGCGCGATCTTAACGATAATACAGATGAAACAGTGAGTTCGATGCTGTTTCTAGTGGTTAGCGCTTGTCGAGGACGGAAGTGAGAGTATGGATTGTCGTCAATAGGAACCAAGATGGGACATATTAGAGGTCTGATACTATATGTACGGATTCTTGTATGAGGTGTCTAGGTCTCGAGGTCTAATGAGTGTATTCGGCGGACTGCTCGCGGATTTAGATGTCGCGATGCAGATGGTGATGTGACAAGGATGTATTCTCGCTGCGGTGCTGGGGATACGTGAGTGAGTTAGTCTGCAATAGTCGCTGATCTGAGCGTCGGAGTGCGAGATTGCTCTGATAATGCATATGAGATATGGCTTCGTCATCATTGCAGTATTGGCAGGCATGCTTACTGTTAGCATGCTTACGCACAATTTAACATGCGCTGAGACATCAGGAACTTCGCTGTACATATACGATGTCTAACATGAAGGGAGTAGAGACATCATTTCGATACTACTCTTGCTAGAGCTGTAAGTGCTCAGCTTAGTCGATAGCATGTCGCGCGGCGTGAGGGGGTATTGAGGAGACAGTATATCGACTCTGGTCGTACGGTGTGCGTGAGACGTGAGGAGGCGTGATAGCGGTCGGTGGCGAGTGGTGATGAGCGGATCGATATGCTAGTCGGTGTCATGTACGATCGGTAGTGATATTGGCTCCTACATTGATAAAGTAATGATTAAACAAGCTCGGATATATGTAGCTGAATGTCGCGAAGCATAGACACTGTACGCGCTCACGGCTATAACAGTGCGTCGATGAGCGATGTATAGATGATACTGGATTAGATGAGCGAAAGCGAGAGTGTCAGTGGAGTTCGCCGCCGGAGTGCATCGTAGAAGTGCATAGTGATAGGTTGGGGCTGGCGCGGTGCAGCGCAGCGGTACGAGTTGATACGTCTCATCGCGTAGTGAGTGCAGCGCAGTATAGTGCATATTATCAGCATGCCGAGTGAAGTGCGAGGTATTGCTATTAGGAGAGATCAGCGATATTGTGAGGCGATCCGTAGAGTGCCGAGAGCATTTAGTCGTTCGATCAGAGGTCTTGGGGAGCGGATACGTGGCGGTATGCTATCTGGGTTCAAGATATTGGAGGTCATTAGTAGAGTAGATGAGATGTGAGTCATGGAGTGATAGGTGGGTCGGAAATGTAGAAGCGGGTTAATCAGCGTCCGTAGCATATCGTCCAGGGTATCGGCTTACAGAGAATTTTGGTGTGCAGTATGACTATTCTTTCTGTATACGGGATCTATAGGTAGGCAGCGCATAAGACTATCTAGCGTGGCCTAGACTAGCATAGCTCTGCAGTAGGATTGGATGCACTAGTTCTGGTAGCATAGATGGAATCATCGTTGCGTTATAGGTTCAGATAATCTATTACGGGCTTGATCTGTTGTAGCGAGGGCATCTACGAGGACTAGATGACAGAAGCTTGATGAGCTGAGGTAATAGTTGCACGACGCTATTCTAGATACGAGAATGTCCGCTGCTAGAGCGCATATATGTAAGATACTATTATGATAGATATGTAACGGCATAAGTGCTATGGGGAGCGTATTTTGGGTCGAAGGCTGCGGAGCAGTTAAGCGATAGTTGTCATTAATCGTTGAAAAATAAGTGGATTGCGTGTAACGCATAATGCTTTAAGTATCGCGAGGATGAGGATACGATCGGAGACTTCGAGATAGCGTTGTTAGGCGTACACCCGCGGGGTGTGGAGCAAAGAAGATTCAGTGAGGAAGATCGAGAGGATTTGTTACGCGTGTTTGTCAAGTTATCATGGTCAGCTAGTCTCCCCGTCGCTGAATGATCTTCGCGAGGAATGATGAATTTTGCGGGATTTATGATGAATATTGGTATGAATAGTTACGTAGTTATGTGACGAAGTAGAAGATGTACTTAAGTTAGTAACTGCGATAGTAGCTTAGAGAGGTTATGCTTAGATTCAAATGCGCGACGATGAGGTATATGTAGTAGATGCCTGATAAAATTATGATAAGATAATGAGTAATCATGTAGATAAACAGTATAGGCTAGAGAAGTAGTGTCGAGATTAAGAATGAGAGGAATATATGCGTCAATAAGGGTGGATTTTATAGTAGGAGGTGTATATGGGCGCGTGAGGTAGTCAGTCATATGATGGCACAGGATACGAATCGTCTTTCCACGCTTATAGTAGGGTATAAAGATGTAGAGGAATATGGTAGTATAAAGAACGGTGTATTGTAGTATTAAATGATACGCTTTGTAACTTAATATCGTAGTAAGAATCATCGTGTGTCAGTGGATTAAGTATAGGGTAATTAGTTATCACAGTTGATGGAGCGGTTATTCTAATTTAAATTATACTGTCACATGTGAGTGGATTGATACTGAGACGATCCTGCAGAGCTGCTAAGGCACGTATGACTTGGATTGTTGTAAGAAGGTACGCGAGGTACAAGGAGACCTATCGGTGGATGTCATGAGGTCATGCAACGCATGTATGCGGATACGTTACAGTTGCTTGGGCGAGTAATATGAGATCATCACCTGAAGGAGATATGAGTCGAGCAGCAGATTTTCTGCTCTGTGCGTTGCAGAGATACGTCTTTAGCATGGCCAGGATCAAGTGCCTTCGGGTTCTCGTCGTTCGTCGGCGATGTATGTAGTCAGTGATCCGCACCGCGTCATCAGCAGGTGTTGTCGCGGAGATGCGTCGTGAGAGTGATCTAGGTAATGGTTGTATATCGCGTATTGTCGATTCTATGCAGATTCTGTTGCGCGATGCTGCTAGCTATATGGCCCTAGGACGCGTATAGGATTAAGATATATGTACTTTCGTCGGAATCGTCGAGCGGACAGTATGCGGTAGCAGGTCAGGGTAATCTATGCTGCATATAGTCAGCGCTACTATCGCTCACTGATGTGGGCGTACGCTCTGCTATATGGGCTGGGCAGTTCTCGTTATTGATAAATTTGTGCATGTATACATAGCTGTGCGTTCTAGCGATCGCACGATTGAATCATGCTATAGCGTAGGTGTGTGGGATGCCATTGGAAGGTTTAGATGTATGCCTGCGCTTCAGTATAGGTTATTGAGAGTGTGCGAGCCGCTCGCGAGATGCATGTATGATGGCTGTTCGGAGTGAGAGAGTCAATTGTAGCGTGGGAGGCTCGTGTGTCGCGCCTCGCGCAGTTATCGGAGATGACTGGGTTGTACTTCGTGCGGTGTCTGATGGGTATATATCTGAGCTGAAGTTTGTACTGCTTATGCCTAGATACCTGACTAGATGCGGTTATAGTGTATCGCTTCAGTAGCGATGAGCGTTGAACGGAGTCGTATTGTAACCACGGACCGTCAGTGGTGAACTAATAGTAGGGTATCGTGCTCGTCATATAGACGTGAGGTATTTAGCAAGAGATTATTAGTGAGCGTCGCTATCTTGGGACCTGCAGTCGTTGGTCGTGCGATTAAATAGATGTCTCCTAGCGGAGCAGAGACTAAGTGTATTCGTGCACTATCCTTAGCGTTATAGGGTTAATATGAATATTAGCTATCCCGATTTTTTTTTGGCCTTAAAGGAGTTGCTTATGACATTCCAAGATGGCTAATGTTCGCTTTCTGTATGCGTTCTATATCCACACTCACTCGCGAACAAAAATAGTCATATATCACATCCGGTATTATCCAACACACCGTTCTCTGCTAGACAAGCATCTTACAGGACATCCCTGATCAACCTTAATATCAAATAACGTGTAGGGAGAAAAAATTGCCCAAGACACTCAGTATGTCTTGCGTGTTATTGAAAAGCGACTAAAGGACGTGGCAGTTAGTTTGGCTGGCCTACTAAGCCTATATCATTTTGCTAGGAATGCATTAATGCATTGCCTCGAGAATGGTCGTGATTCGCAGATAAGTCACTTCTATCCTAAAATGTATGATTCGTATCTGTATATGAAATGTAGAGGAATAAATGGTGAGAAGATAGGAGAGGTGATGGATGTTTGTAGAAAGGGGAATATTTGATTTGCTCGCTGTACTGAAACAAAGATTGGACGGAAACGGTGAAAATGAGTGGGTGTGGTGTGAAATGGATTTGTGTTGCTGTGGAAAGGAATAGGAGGGATATAAAGATTTGCAATTCTGATGAGTGAATTGTGGTAGATTTATGAGAGATTTGTGTGATGTGAGTAAAGGGATAAATGAGAAAATTTAAATTTTGAAAGAGGTCAAAAAATTTGTGTGGTTGCGATAATGATCTGGCTGAGGGTAATGGTTGAAGAGAGGTAGATTTCTGGGATATCTTGAATGATGTTTGGATTGGGAGGCAATAGTGAGATTCATCATGCCACATATTTGCCATTCGATCAAGGATTTTTTTTACGTATGTCACCACACTCACGGCAAGAGAAACTATTAAGGAGGGGGTAGTACTTAAAGTTCACCCTCGTAGGCGCGAAATTACGACATATGAAGCACAGACGCAGGTTTAAAGTGAAGGATATTAAAATTCAGTAGGAAATCAGAAGAGATGGAAGAGATTCCACAAACAAGAGGTGGTGGGAAAGAAAGGAATCACACATGAATGGCCTGGTAGTGTACCAGTGTCAATACAATACTCATCAGCTGCGCAGATCAGCACCCTGTGCTAACCGGAAGGGTCGTGAAAGGTGGATGGTACGCGATGATAAGCTCCTCGAGCATTTGCGCAGCGGTACATATGATAGGGATAAAGACCACACTGCGCCTCGAAGGATAAGAGCGGTCAGTGAACCTGGAAGTACAGGAGACAGTTATAAAGCTTTTTTGGCCTTTGATCTCGACCCTGTCCAAGAAGCAGGGTGAAATCAGAGCCCCTCCCAGAATATGGAGAGCAGTACTCTACAGATACATGGGCGATAGACACTTGTGTGATACGCTTGCCGCAACTGAGAAAAGGAGGAAAGTCTCACAGTCTAACTAGACTTCGTAGTTTGGAGGGCGCTAACGCCGTTGTTGATGTGAAGGTTTCCCAGTATATTCTTTTTTGTTCATCGTTAGGCAAGGATGTTTATATTGGTCAACAGGAGAGATCGACAGAACGTCGAACGAGACAGGAAGTAGAAGGTATTTTGGAGAAGGAGATTGTGATAAGTTGGGTTTTTGAAAGAATTGGACATTTCACGAAAGTTATTCTATCCATCAGTCGAGAATAAATCGAAAATTAAACGATAGGCATTTATGAAGTAAAAGAGGGAGTAGATGATTGACATATGAGTTAAGATGAAGGGTCCGCGTCATCGAATACGAGTGGATAAGTTAGAGGTGCAGGTGAGAATTTCATTAATGAAAAGTAGGAATAAGTAGGAGATAAGACAGAAGCTTGAGGAACATCCACTATTGACAGAAAAAAAGGAAGTCGCTCTCAACAACAGCTGAGATTGAGCGAATTTAGTAAAGAAAGCTAGCCAAAGAGCAAAGAGATGGAGGAAACACAAATTAGAGGGGCTTGGAGAGCAGTGACGCATGCCATAACTAGGGTCAAATGCTTTGGGATATCAAGCGCCACCAACGCAAAGTCTCCCGTAGTTTCCTAAGAGCGAAAAAACATGGAAATCGGTTGATGAGGAATGTATAGCCAGTATAGACTCTGTGGAGACACGAGAGCCGTAACTGGCGATCGGATGAGTTTCTAGACTGATTAAAAGAATGAGTTGATGAAGGGTTTCAAAGACTGTTAGATAGAATACATGTGAGAGCTACAGGGCGATAGTTAGAAAGAATTAGAGCGGCTTCTTTTTTTCGGAATAGGTTGGACATGTGTAAGCTTCCAACACTGAGGAAAAGTGTAGTTATGAGACATAAGAGAATATAGTTGAGCGGAGGGCCGAAGAGATTAGCCTTTTCGTTGGAGAATTAGCAACGAGCAATGATAGAACGAGTGAGAGGAGGAAGGCAGATTTAAATTAGGTTGCTAGAGATGAAAGATTGTCAGTAGGAGAGAACAAAGGAGGTTAGCGTACTTTCTTTGATGAAAGCACCGTTTGCACGCGAAGAGATGCCCTTCAACGATTTCTAGCGAATGAAATTATCTGAGAAGTGATAGAGAAGAGAATTTTTCCACCTCGATAGCATGTCTCTAGTCTGAATGGCAGAGAACAACACGATCGACCTATGGATTAATGAGAAGAAAGATTTAGAATTTGAATGAATGAGATGAGGGAAGAAAATTTAGCTGAAGAGGAATGATCATGCTCATCCCACACATCCGTAACGATTTCTTATGTTTAAAATATTTATACATCCATCAGCAGTATTCCTTACTGAGGTAGCGAATTTTGTTAATATCTGCAAACTTGGAAACGTTACATTCAAGTCCCTGGTCTAAAAGTATTTTATACATGTATGAGGCACAGCCACTTGACCTAGAATCGTTACGGGACAAAATATGTCTCCCCTTTCCATTAATAAATATCTTTTCATTTTTATTGATTAACTATCTATATATTATTATTATATTAGTTAATTATTATTATTTATATTACTGTTTATTATTATTTATTATTATTATTATTATTATATTTTATTATCTATTATTATTGTTATTATTATTATTTGTATATGAGACTTAAGGAATTCACTAATTTTGATAGCTAAAAATTTGCGGGAGGTTTGATAGCCTGACCCCTGTCTGCATCTATTGATTATATATATCATATATATATATAATATATATATATATATAATTAGTATATATATATATATATTATTATAATATATAATATATATATATATATTATAGTATATAATATACATGATATATATAGAGAATTAATATAATATATATTATAATTATAATTATTATAATATATATATATATACTATATATATTATATATATATATATATATATATATATAATATTATATTTATATTATTATACTATTATATATAGTATATAATAATATATAGTATATATATTATAAGGAGAGAGAGAGAGAGAAGAGAGAGAGAAAAATTTTAACATAGTTTTTTCTTCAATTATAGTACATCGCATCGCGGCAAATTTGCTTCAAATGTCGTCATGTCTCGTCATACGGCAAAAATTTCATAATGTCATGACTAATATATATCGTATATACTAAATATATATATAATTATATAATGTATATTATTATATTATATATATATATATATATATATATATATATATTTATTAATATATATAATATATGATAATATATATATTATATATATATGTATATTATACATATATTATGAATTAGTATATATATATTATATATTATATAGATAGTAATATATATATATAATATATATATAATATATATATATATATATAATTATATAATATATATTATATATATTTATTATAATATAATATATAATATATATTATTATATATATATATATATATTATATTATATATATAGTAATAGTCATATAGTATATATATATATATATAATTATATATATAATGTATTATATACTATATATATTATGATTATAATTAATGTTGGATGCAACTTACTGTATAAGTATAAATAATAAATAAATGAAGAATTAATTATAAGACCAGGGAACTATAAATGTAGGTTTCCAAGGAGTTCTGCAAGGAGATGGAGATATCGAGTGAAAATAGTGCTTACCTTGAGTAAATGGCAAACTATGACAGAGTTTGATGGGGTTATGGTCAGTATTACTATCGGTATAGAGTCGTTAAAGATAAGGAGGAGTGTAATCGTTGATAACGGGGATTGATAGGCAGAGCTTAATTCCTGTGCTTCAATATCGCTAAATCTTCTCGTATCTCATAATTCATAATGCGGTTGCGAATATATTTCAGTACTTGTTTCTCTGGCGTCTATATATGGTCATGGCTAGAGACTAGTGCCGTATCGGGGTGAAAAAATTCTCGTTCTCCTATTCACTCTCGCTAATTTTCATTTCAGCTAGAAATCGCGTTGCATTGATACTCTTCGACGAGCAAAGCATTCTTTCATCAAACGAAAAGTGCGCACCTCTTTGTCTCCTGCTGAAAAATCTTTCTGCCTCTTGCCAATAACATCTTCAATAATTTATTGTCAGTATAATCTGCCTTTTCTCTCTTATTCGATCTGATGATTGTTGTTAATTCTCCAAACTGAAAAGCGCCAAGTCTCTTCGGCCCTTCTATCTTTCCTCTAAGTCAACCTGGAGGTTCTGGCATTCCCTCTTCCTAGCAAATTCTCGCTCTAGGTGTCCTATGCCTTTGCCTGTGATTTACATTTGATCGGGTGTCATGGGCCCCTGAAATCTATGGAAGCGTTTAGGAAGGCGGGTGGCCGGATTGGCATTCTCCTCCGAGCTTTGTAGGAAGTGTGTTTCCTTGTCGTATCCCTGCCTCGTCATACTATAGCTCTCTATGTTCAATACTCACAACTTTCCCTCAGTGTTTGGAAGCTCGAACATGTCCAACCTATTCGATAAAAGAGAGCCGCTCTGATCCTT
>JABUQX010067485.1:0-12500 GCA_015478945.1 Trachelipus rathkii
CATTGGTATATATGTATACTTCATTATAAATTAAAATTTATTTTGGGTATTTATGTAGTTTAAGAGTTATAGCCATTTATTAAGGATAGCTATGATATAAATATGAAGTTAAGGGTAAAACTAACGCAGTAATCTTTAAGTTGTGTTATGATAGATATTATTATAGTTATTATATATATAGTATATATATCATTATATATATATTATATATAAGTATATATATTTATATAGTAGTATTATTTATATATATAATTATATTATATATATATATATATATATATCAGGGCCGAAGGTGATAGATAAGTTTGATTCGTATGTGGAGGAGTTTTCTTAATAAGATATGTATATAGTATTTGTCTCGGTAGCTATGTATCTGAAGTTGTGAATCATAAACTATTGTTGGTGTTAAGTTTTAAGTAGGTATTATTAATATTCATTGTTATTGCCCCTTTGTTCCAAATGTTTGCCATGTAATTTATATCTATAAATTTATATTTCTTTCTCTTAGTATTAATTTGTAAGATAATTGTTTATTATTTAAGAGGCAAAGTCAAAACCAAGGTGTTTGTATAAATAGATTAAATGAATGCGATTATATTTCTAAAAAGACGGTCACATAAACAAAGGTACCGAGACCTGTATGGGGAAGAAACTGAAGTTTTGCAGTCAGTACTACAAGTTATAAACAACAAATTTAATAAATATAAGATTTATAACTATTATTTTAATTATAATCAAATAAGCCATTAAATAATCAGGGCAATTTTTTCATAATCGACAGTTATTTCCTCATACTACAGTCTATTTGTGAATTTGTGAAAGGTTCCCATTCTTTCAGTAAAAGAAAAGCCTCTTCCCGACATTATTAATGATAGGGTAAGAAAACTTAATCTCTTCTCTTAAAACCATATGAAAGTAATCATAAATCAACAAATAGGTTATAAATAATTATTATAATTAATGAATATCATGAAGCTAATTCTCGATTATTTTTAATAGGGCTTTTTACATCCGGCTTTTTATATCCAGCTTTTTACATCCGGCTTTTTATATCCAGCTTTTTATATCCGGTTTCTTATCTTCGATTTAAATCCTTCGCTTTAATCCCCTGGCTTAAACCTTCAGACCATACATTTTGCTTTTGCTTTTGTCATGTGCTTTTGCCTTTTGCCTTGTTTTTGTGCTTTTGAATCAAGATAATCAATACTCGCTAGCTGTATTGAGACCAACTAAGTTAAATCCTAATTTATGGGACGAGCACCCATACTCTTAATTTAAGTTAAGTCTAAATAATTTTACCAAGTGTAAGATTTGCAATTGTCAAATCAAATTCTAATAATAAAATATCAGTTTCAATCTTAAGGTATTTCTTAATGTATTCGTATCCAAATTGTTCCCCTGCTTTAGGAACAATCATATCATAATCTTAATTATAAGTATAAATAAATTGTGAGTATTTCTTATGGTATTTGTTGAGTTTTGATTGTTCTCTTGATTTTTGAACAATCTCAAAACTCTTGTATAAAAATCCTTCTTATATTATGGTGAAAAAGGTTCTATACTGAAAATATATCACTTCTCTTTTGTTAATAAAGCTATCCCTTATTCCCTTTTTATTCACCTTCTAATTTACTATATAACAATATAATAAACTCTTGCTTGACTTCACACCCCAAAATACACGTAATCAGTGAGCAACCACAAAGTCCCGCCTTTTACCTTGGAGTTGGGAGAACGCTTGATGCTTGCATGGTTATTACTATCTTCTCAACAACAGTATTAGAGAAGTTCTAAGCAAAGATTAAACATGTTATGTGATTGAAAGTTATTCATTAGCATGAGAAATATTTTTATTCTAATAATTGCCTCACCAATTGAAGGAGGGTGAAGTGTTTATAGCAGTGGTTACTTCTTAACCGGTCACTTCACTCTCCACTACATAAATACTAGAAAATAAAAAGTGGAAATTTATGAAGTTGTTATGGCTAAATTAACACGGTCTTTATATTGGTGACGTCATTCTCACTGAATTGGAGGGAAATAAAAAGGGAAATAGTGAAATGATGAATCAGTGAAGTAGTTAAATAATAAAATCAGCTGAAAGAAATATATAAAGAAATTTGAAAGAGAAATATGTTTGTAAACAATAATCATAAAAATGTCTGAATCTCATCGAATTGTTGACGAAAATACAGATAAATTGGATTTATCCTCTATTGATGAAGGGGATAAAACCGAAATTGATTTGTTAGGTCAACAGGGGGAAAACACTTCTTTAGATTCAATTAGGGACATATTTTTACACGACCCACGTGGTTCTGACACAGTTAACCCTGAATCACGTGAGGGAGACGCCCAAGCTATAGCTTTGAATAGTTGTACACGTGAAAACCCTGACTCTAAAGATGAAGATGGAGTCACTTCTATGATGGAACTTGATCGGGTGTTAAAAAAATTTAATGCCGAAAAACAAATATTAGAAAAACGACTTGAACAACGCGAATTACATATATTTGATAGACCTAGAAATTTAAGGACAAATAAAGTCTCACTACAAGGTCATAAACACTCTAGTTTTCAAAATCAAAATATAATGTTGCCACAGGAAAAACCGCTCATCAACTTAGAGGAGCCTCCTAACATAAACCCTTCTTTACAATCTCATAAACCTGTATCTTTTCCTTATAATACTTATAATACTGATTACCACACTATTTCTAGAACACGTAGGGATGACTACCCACTTGAAAGACCTAATTTGGTACATCACAATACTCGCGAATGGTCCTCCCAAAGACACAGAAATGATAATTTCTCACAACCCCCTAGGATTATTGACAGTGATACCGAATATCATGATCATTTGTCTTTCCCATATTTCCAAAATCGAGGAAGACCTGATTCACATAATAATACATACAACTTAACACCACCTCCTAGGTCAACAGAAATTCCTTATCGTAATCTGACACATTGTCCACAATCACAGCCACAATCGCAAACAACTTTATACAACAGACCCGAATCTTGTGACATGTACTCTGGTCCAGCCATCAAACAAAAAATTGATAAGATGGAAGAAGCCATTTTGCTTTTATCTCAGCTACTAAAAAATTCACAAAAACTTAAGGTAGTGGACCCGGGTAAATACAAAATTGAAACTGATCAAAACTTTTTATTATATTTAGAGGATTTTGAAGCTTACTGCCGGCTTCACTATCCGAATGCATATCATCAATGGTTGCGACTCCTTGGCAGACAATTGGAAGGTCAATTTCTTCAACTCTATCGCCTAGTCATTAAAGACGATAGAGATTATTTTTCTGTCCGTGAAAACCTCATCCAATAGTATGAGGATGAGGAAAAGAAAAAGAAAAAACGTCAGTTACAGGCATATCATTCTGCCCGTCGAAATAGAAATGAGAGCATTCGTATGTTCGCTCTTAGGTTAGAGCGCTTGGCTAGACGCGCTTATCGTGGTCTAGACATGCGAGAACACGAATCTCTCCGTACTGCCTTTTTATATAGTCTTCCACCACACATAGAACAAGGAGTTAGACAGTACATAAATATGCAAGAAAATAACCGAACTTGGCGTACCTCTTGGGAAGACATCGTGGGGTTTGCTGATTCCCTTGACACAAATGACAGAAAATATTATGACATTACATCCACATATCAAAACAACCCTGAAAGGTCTGTTTCGATGTATCACAAAAAGAATGATACCGTACAGAAAGATGAACTAAACGAAACAACCGAGTCTGTTATTCGGATTGACACCCTGTCACCCAGTTGGACGGAAAACCTCAAAATTGAAGAGGAAAAACGTCATCAAAATCATAAGAAAACCTACCGTTCTTCCAAGAATGGTACTCGAAATTCTCCTCAAAAAGACGGTAGTAGTCGTTTCTATCGCGACAACCGTCGTAATTCTTCTCCACCTGAAAATAACCGAACCCCAAATCGCGGAAGAACATACACCGATCAGGAGGATCGCAAAAAAATGTTATGTGATTTTTGCGAAAAGGTCGGTCATGAAATGCGTGAATGCTACAAATATCTGGGTATTTGTGGCTACTGCAAAAAGAAAGGCCATTTAAGGGCTGATTGCAGGTCACGCAGATCTCTTTCGTCTTCTCCCCAGAAAATTCGCAGGGCTGTTTGTCCCTTTTGCAGTGGTCCTCACCCGGGGATGAATTGTCCTCAGCGAACTCCACCACGTCAAGCACAAAATACCCATAGGTTACCTAAAACACCCTTCCGGTGCAGTTGTCAAAAGTATTTATTACAGGAAATCTCTTCCAACCAATGAACAGACTTCCCGTCTACGTGATGAGCGTCCTTATCTCGACCCTTGTAACTACTGTAACAAGTCTCATTTTGAAGGCCAATGCCGGGGTGTTGAGGAGTCTCGAGAAGAGCCGGTAAACTTCCAGTCCCCACAGAAGTGAGTCCTCTTGTGGAAAAGGACTTAGATCATGACTCACCTAAAAGAGTTATTCCAGATAATATGCTAAAGGATGACGCTCCTGGTGATATTCATGATGATGAGGATCATTTGGATGAGAGCATGGTCATTCCAATTCACCTCTGTCAAGCCGACATTGACCCATTGGTCGTTCGGGTTTCTTTAAATGATATGGACGCTCTTAGCTATGATTGTTTGGTGGATAGTGGAGCTGGTGTGAACTTGATTAGTTCTGACCTAATACCATCAATTGTGACTGACCAACAGACATTTCCTTCGGCCGAAGTAGGAGTAAAAGCCATTAGTGGATTTGGAAGTAAAGTGCGAATACCTATCACGCACTATGTAGAAGTAAAACTCAAATTCCCTTTGGGATTCACTACCCAGCCTTCAGCTTTCTTCATAACCCCTCACAAATATATGATAGATCACCCATTGATTTTAGGCACCTGTGCTTTACGTGAGAACCATCTTTTGCCAGATATGGCCCAAAAACAGCTTATTTACATACATGGTGAAGAAATTCTCGTTGTGGCCGAAGGCATTCATATCCCTAGAAATTCTTCATTACATGCACACACTATTTTCATAAATCACATTTCAATTGCAGACACAAACATAAATGATCTCGATATATTAGACGATCAAAGAAACGATCGTACCCTTAGGCTCTTATTAAACAGTTTTAAGAAACATAATGCCTTCAACTGGAGAGGCATTCCCAACTCATATAAAATGCATCGGTCTCAAATTAAATGTGAGAGGAATGTGTTATTCTACCAAACTAAATCTGGAAACTTACTGTATTTAACTTCCTTGGATTTGCTGATGCACATTGCACTTGGGTTACATGTAAATTATGCTCACATTGGAAGAAACAAAATGCTCCATCTAATTTACAAACAGTTTTGGCACCCTCGAATAAATCAGGTTATTTCAGACATCGTACGATGTTGCCCTGTCTGTCAGACTCAAAAAACGTTTGCATCCAACATAACACCTCCCATGTTGAAAATCATGGCCAACTATCCCTTTGATCTTTGCGCCATGGATTTGCTCCAATTTCCAACGACATTCAAAGGAAACAAATATTGTATGGTTGTCATTGACCATTATTCTAAATGGGTAGCCGTCGTGCCTATTGCAGACAAGTCCAGTTCTACAGTATCAAAGAGGTTAGAACATGAAGTTCTTCCCTTTCTACCTAAAGTTCTAAATCGGATTCTTACCGATAATGGCACAGAATTTACTTCCCATGTTTTTCAGGAAGTTCTACAAAAACACAACATTAAACACATTAGAATATCCCCACTACATCCTGCTAGCAATGGGGTTTGCGAACGGTTTAATCGCAGCCTCATACAAATACTGAAATGTTTGGTTTCTGAACAACCCGCTTCATGGGATGAGGAATTATCCTCTTCTATTCTAATTTACAATAACACTGTTCACAGATCCATAAACATGTCTCCTTCTGATTTCTTATTACAGAAACCACACTCACCAATTCATACCTTTCCTCAATATTGGAAAAGGGAAGTGTGAATTTTAAATCTTTTAAAAAAGGACAAAAGGTAGCTAGAAAGGTTATTAGAACTGGTCCTAGTACTGCCATGAAATTGAAAAGTAAATGGGAAGGTCCCTTCATTATTACGGAGGTAAACCCTAATTTAGTAACATACGTTATACAACGGTTAAATAATCCTTCCAGTCGCTTGCAGAAAATCCATTTCTCTCATTTGAGGGGATGGATTGAAATCCCCAAGTACTTACGAAAATACCTCGCTCGAAATAAAAAAATAAGTGAGATTTTCTTTTCAGAAGAGGATGAACTCGATGAAGTCTCGGTCGCTGCTGATATTTCTGACGACGTTTCAGAAAACGATAGTGTTGAAGAAAACGAATTATTGGACAATTTGGTTGGTGATGATCTATTTGAGGATGATGTAGACCATATTGATGAAAATGAGGCAGATTTTGAGGGATTCTTAAACTTCAATCGTATTTCTGTATATGAGTATCTACATTTGCCTGATCTTACTGAACAAATTATACCTATACAAATGTCTTGTACAGAGAAACAGATAGCACAAATAGATTTACTGTGCCCATCTTCAGATGTATCTCCTTGCCTGGCTCCTGTTGTTCTTAATGCAAGGTCCACAAAAGTCAAATTTAAATTACCTCCCTTAGTAATTTCCAATTCCCCCGTAAGAGATTTTACATCTGTGGACCTCAATAATTCCTTAGAATCCACACAAGAAAGTTCACATTCGTCAGAGAATTCACGAAAAGATATCCTACCTACTCCTTTAGAGTCCCCATCAGGAGAAATTCAAACCCCATCTTTTGATTACTATGATTTTTATGATCAGGAATGTCTTTCCCATTTTCCATTTCCTTCTACTAACACTATACCCGGAGCAACAAATGATCCTTCCTTAGATGTATCTCATATAACCGTAGATAGTACAGGTCATGTAAATTTACATACAGTTAGACAAAATAATAGGTTAAACTATTCATTCTTTAGGAATAGACCTCAACAGATTTATTTATCGCCACCGGAAGAGGAGAGTGTATTATCGATAAGGATTGACCGAGATACCCCTCCGCCGGATTCACTATCCTGGAATTTTGATAGTTCTTCCAGTTCTCGTAACACTGAATTCTATGGATTTCCTCCGCCTGCTAGCGAGGTTATTCCACCACTTCTTTCCTCCTCTAGTAGTTTGTCGTCCACAAACATTCAGGATCAACTTCCTCAAGTGGATAACCATTTATTACATTCTTCACCTATAACCAAAGACACAGAACAACCACTTTTAGAAGAATATCTAAATCGACCTTTTACACGAAGCCGAGGACAGGTTAGAAATTTGCCCAATGTAATGTCTACTATTGAATACTCTAAACACCACAGATAATTTTCTTATACCTTCTTTACCTGATCTAGTAATAAATTCTGATAATAAGTAAACGTAAAGTTTACTATTCATCTAAACATAAAATAATTGAAATTAATCAAGTTCCAATAGATTAGAAACATATACAGGGTGCCATAAAAACGAAATACTTCTCACTATTGAAGTATAAAAGTCATAAATCTTAAGTTCTAAGGTTCACCATAAATTTTCTCTCACTCTCCTAGTTATTCCTTCACATAAACTCATTATTATCTATGAGCTATTATCGTTAAAATTAAAACCCCTTAATTACATAAAATATCTTATGTTGTCATTTTATAATTAATTGAATTAATTGAACTTTACTTAATTAAAATTAGATTATACATAATATATATTTTTTCACCCAAATGGTATATATATATATATATCTATATATTGATATGTTATATACATGCATGCACTATTAGTACTATGCATGTATATGCATATTGAGCCTCCGATCCTTGGCTCTTGGTCATGCATGTTATGACGATGTTGCAAGGGGAGGAGGAGCAAGGAGTATCATATTTCAGATTTTCCCGAAATCCAAAGTGTGGAGACGCAGTCGCAGATGGTACTCACAATATGCAGAAATACTCCTCATAAGGATCGGAACATCAAAAATCTACAAGTCTGGTATCGTTAACCTTTATGGGTTCAAAAATTGTAATTTATTACTAATTTTTGTTCCTTCTTGAACTATTTAATATTATAATTGGGTACATTCCAAATTTCTATTATGTGTCTAAATTTTGAGATAGGGTGTACTAATTTAACTATTCACTTATTACTTAACACTTCCTAATATTTCGTCAAATTTGGTATTACAAATGAGATTCAGACATATAGTATGCCAAGTTTCATCAAAATCTTTGAAAAATTCAAAAAATATAGTATGCAAATTTTCATCATAATCTTTGAAAAAATTCAAACATATTGTATGCCAACTTTCATCAAAATCATTGAAATGAATGGTATCGGTATCGGTAAATTAAAAATACCTAATTGTTGTTTTCTTTCAAAGAATATTTAAATTTTTAAATTTAAGTCAAATTGGGATATATAGAGAGAAAGCAGTAATTTGGTATCTTACCACATCTATGTATTAATGTAATTTCTGTATATTTCACAGCTGTTGTGTTTGTTGGTTGTGTTTGCTCACTCTTTACTATTCTTTCTTTTCATAAATATTAAAACTATCAGGATGCCTTTGTTACTGGCCATAGGGTCTTCAGAAGTTGCCATTTTTCGTAACGAAAAACAGCACTTAATGAAAAATTATAAATTACATGTACGAGCCGATTTTAACTCGGGCCGTCATATTTCTGCGTGTGCCAACCGCGTAGATGACTTGATGACTCTGGATACTCAAATTGTAATAATATGGGCACTTACTACGATGGGCTACAAGAAAAGAATCCTCACCAATAAAGAATCAATTAAGACTAGCATCTTTGAGCCTGAATCTGAAGAAAATGTCAATCTAGAGGAAATAGCCGACACTATGAAAAAAATAACTGAAAAAGCTGTGCGGAAAAATTCTAAGGTCCGTGTATATTTATTAATTCCCCCAATGCAAGATCTGCACACCTTTAATAAGAAAAGAATTCTTCGTGACTGGGGTGCTGACTATGAAAAATATTGTGAAAGTGATCCTACAATATCTCCCGAAAGAATGAGAGATCATGCCATAAACATGTTCAACAAATTTGGAACTTTGAAGAGTCCAGTATATAGCTGGCCAAATAAACAACTTTTGATGGGAAATGCCATCCTAGACTTTCACCTGGGTCTTGGTACTAATAATGATAATAAGAGCACACCCCATAGTAAATACTATAATAAAGAAACTTTAAGCATGGATTCTCCATTGATAAGTGATGGACTCCATCCCAATCGGCAATTTTTATTTGCCCTACTGAATAAATATAAAAGCACCTTTGGATTAACTAAGGTCCAAGAAAGGCCAAGTCCTTATCCCAAAAAGACTATTCCCACTAGAATAAATACGGAACCAAACCGATCTCAACCTTTGTTGCCTTTGCCTCAAGTGCCGTCCACAGATCAAATTCTACAAGAATATGTTCAACCCTCTACATCGTATGCCTATTCAAATGAGTATCATGCTTATCAATTGCCATCTTATAATTATTCTTCAAATTATATGTATGATCAATGTCAATATCCTGGACAAGAGCAACAGTCTCCTTTTGCTCCAGTTGCCCAATCACAAATTTCTTCCTGTTCTAACCAAAACTATACACCAAACCAAGGTCAACAGTATCCCACAACTTATTCTTCTAATGCCATTTCTTCCTCAGTTCCTCAATTTCCCCAGTCTAATGTATCTAAGAGTTCTTTTGTAGAACCTGTAATAAATAATAACCTTCTTGGCAAGATAAGATCGGGAATACGGTGGACGTTGGGTAATATGCCTCCAACGAGAATATCTGAGGAGACACAAAACTCACTAAAACAACATTGGGAAAAGATGCTTGAAGAAGAGTTTAATACTTTTAATGACATAGTATCTTTCCCCAAACCAAATTGATGGTAAAGTAACTTTGTAATATATAAATTCCTTTGTTGCGGAATTTCAATGCGTAATGCATATAAAATACTTATTTATATAATTCAGATTAGATTTAGATTTAATAATGTAAACATAATCCAAAATGGAATTTGTTATTATTATAGTTATTGTCACAACTCTGTACCTTCCATTGTCCTAAAGCTCCGTATTCTAAATGACGTCGAAATTAAAGAGGGGGTTTTAGGCTTAGTGGGGGAGAGTATAGAGGTGACCTAGATTTAAGTTTGACGAGTGATGATTTTCTTTAATTAAAGAAATATTATTCCATAAATTGGAATCATAAAAAGTTGTGTTTAATTTTAAGGAGAGTTTATTATTTATTAAATTATTATTATGCTCACTTTGTTCCAAATGTTGCCCATTAATTTATATCTATAAATATATATTCTTTCTCTTTTTAGTATATACATATTTAAGTATTAATTGTTATTATTAAAAGCAAAGTCCAACAAAACCAAGAGTTTTGTATAAATAATTAAAGTGAAGCCGATTAATATTCTAAACAAAGACGGCTCTAACAACTAACAAAAAGTACCAAGACCTGTATGCGGAAACTGAAGTTTATGCAGGTCAGTACTACAAGTTTATAAACAAACAAATTTAATAAAATATAATTTAAACTTAATAATTTTAATTATATACAAATAGCCATTTAAATTAACTTAGCTTATAAATCCAAATTATTTACAGTTATTTCCTCATGCTACAGTCTATTTGTGAATTTGTGAAAGGTTCCCATTCTTTCAGTAAAAGAAAAGCCTCTTCCCGACATTATTAATGATAGGGTAAGAAAACTTAATCTCTTCTCTTAAAAACCATATGAAAGTAATCATAAATCAATAAATAGGTTATAAATAATTATTATAATTAATGAATATCATGAAGCTAATTCTCGATTATTTTTAATAGGGCTTTTTACATCCGGCTTTTTATATCCAGCTTTTTACATCCGGCTTTTTATATCCAGCTTTTTATATCCAGCTTTTTATATCCGGTTTCTTATCTTCGATTTAAATCCTTCGCTTTAATCCCCTGGCTTAAACCTTCAGACCATACATTTTGCTTTTGCTTTTGTCATGTGCTTTTGCCTTTTGCCTTGTTTTTGTGCTTTTGAATCAAGATAATCAATACTCGCTAGCTGTATTGAGACCAACTAAGTTAAATCCTAATTTATGGGACGAGCACCCATACTCTTAATTTAAGTTAAGTCTAAATAATTTTACCAAGTGTAAGATTTGCAATTGTCAAATCAAATTCTAATAATAAAATATCAGTTTCAATCTTAAGGTATTTCTTAATGTATTCGTATCCAAATTGTTCCCCTGCTTTAGGAACAATCATATCATAATCTTAATTATAAGTATAAATAAATTGTGAGTATTTCTTATGGTATTTGTTGAGTTTTGATTGTTCTCTTGATTTTTGAACAATCTCAAAACTCTTGTATAAAAAATCCTTCTTATATTATGGTGAAAAAGGTTCTATACTGAAAATATATCACTTCTCTTTTGTTAATAAAGCTATCCCTTATTCCCTTTTTATTCACCTTCTAATTTACTATATAACAATATAATAAACTCTTGCTTGACTTCACACCCCAAAATACACGTAATCAGTGAGCAACCACAAAGTCCCGCCTTTTACCTTGGAGTTGGGAGAACGCTTGATGCTTGCATGGTTATTACTATCTTCTCAACAACAGTATTAGAGAAGTTCTAAGCAAAATAACCAACGAAGGTAACTTTCCCTTATTTTATTTACCTCTTTCTCCTAATATATTTATTCTAATAAAAACTTAGCAATTGAAGGAGGGTGAAGTGTTTATAGCAGTGGTTACTTCTTAACCGGTCACTTCACTCTCCACTACATATATATATATCAGGGTTGGCAAAAAGCCAGCTTTTTGGTCAAAAAGCCAAAAATCCAAAAATCCAATGCTTTTTGGCTTTTTGTTTTTGGCTTTTTAAAAATTTGAAAATGCCTAAGTTTTTTAAGTTTTATTTAAATATGTAGTAACTAAGTCTCATATATATATATTTTTTCCTTTGCAGGTGTATATAATATATATAGCTATAATATTGTTATTAAGCAACAACAAAAGTAAATAATGCCAAAAATTGAACATACAGGTGGCTGCATTAAAGCACCCGAGTGGTCAGAGGTAAACATCCTTACAAATACAGATACAAAAGGGAAAGTAGAATGTAAACATTGCTTCACTTTAATATGTGATAGGATTGCTAGGATCCAAGCTCATTTACAAAAATGCAATAAGAAGAAACAAAATGAACTTGTAAAGGAAAACCCACATTTAGAAGTAGTTCCGGGTACAAGTATGGCAGAAAATGACTCCATCATTATATCAGATATATCTGGACCTTTCATCTTATAATTTAAATGAAGGGGAAATAACTGGAGAAACATTCAGTTACTTCTCCCTTTGCATCTACTCCAATTAAATGTGATGTTCATCGACAAGCTTCTATGA
>JABUQX010067485.1:20000-28365 GCA_015478945.1 Trachelipus rathkii
TGCGATAGCAGCCCCGTTGTCCGCTTGGACTGGAAAGAAAGGGGATCCACCGGTCGTATGGATGAAGGAAATGGAAACTTCTTTCCAAAAGTTGACAGGAAGAGAGCATGGAGCGGAGTGACCTCTGGCCTTTTTCCGATTACTCCGCTGGGAGGCTGAGAAAGCTTGAGTTGTCAGTGGACTGCTTCCGGGCACAGCGCGCGGGGGGCGTGCCTTACTCAGGAGACATGCAGGGGGAGGACACGGTTTGATAGCCAGTTTTTCATCTATGAAACCTTTTCCGACTGCGGCAGCGGGGTTTTAATTCTAACCATTGACGAGTGAGTTAGGCTACGGACCTGCGAATGGGGAGGTCAAGGAACTTAAGAGCCATTCTTATATGGTCGCCAGTTTATCCTTTTTACCGACCACCGCCCATTGGTGTACCTTCACGCTATGAAAATGAGTGACAGTCGATTGGCAAGGACAGTGGATGACTTGGCCGAATTTGACTTCAAGATCAGATATCGACCTGGGAGAGAAAACATATTGGCGGACGCACTTTCTAGGGTCCCCGCACCATTGCTTGTTGAGGAGGAGCCCGCGGAGGACGAATTGCCCAGGGGATTGGAGGTGATGGAGAAAGTGGACGGTGGACCTGATTCCTTGTTCGACAGTCTGTTGATTATACTTAAGGAAAAGGGAATAAACCGCAGGGAATGGGAGCTTCCCGCTGATGCTGATACTTCGCCGGGGTTTGGTTTCGCGATTGATGGATAGCCCCCAACGTTATCGGATTTCTTTTGAAGGTAAAAAGAAGGCACAATTCAAGGCAATGATGCGGAAAGGGGTTTTCCCTATCATGGATGTATTGCTTGCTGCGAGCGAAATGTATAAGATCAGCATTTGGGTTCATTACGGCGCTGATGCGCCCATCGTGTATGTGATGGATCCCTCTATTGAGGACGGGGGCTTGTCGCGGTTGCATCTTCAATGTATGGGGGGAGTGCACTTTAACCCACTTCGGGAACGCCCGAAGATTTTTCGGGCCAATCCTTGGAGAGAGGCAGGACATCGGTCCACCCACAACCCCCACCACACACCACCCCCCGCGGTCGGAAGGCACTGGCATAGAGAGGGAAGCCACCGAGAGGAAACCCGGGGAGAATTAGGTGTCATAAATCTAAAAACAAAAGCGGGAAGAAATATGACTATGATGGAACCAAACGGGCAGTAAATTATTTTTGTGTCACAAGGTTTATTACCCTAAGTTCGATATATGCAAGGTTTTCTATTATGAAATACTGCTGTTGCTGACGTGGAACCGTGGTTGACAGTTGAAATCAACGATTACTGTTCGCGCTCCCACAAGGTATACAGGCCACGATGCTCTAAGGCCCTTGTCTCACCAAAACGTGTTTGCTCGAGCAGCGGAAGTGCTTTGGCTGAAGGACTGCGAGGCTGAATATGCGGAATCCAGAGAGCGTGGGGTCGGCTATACGTAGGTTACCGGCGAACTTGGGCGGGCAGATGTTGAGAGTGAGTACGCCGGACACAAGAAGCAGAGTAGACGCTTCCGTTCGTAAAATACAGTCATTCCTTCGGGGGAAATGATGTCCAACGTGTTGAAAATCGTGGGCATTAGATTTCCTGATGAGAACATGAGCGTAGAGAGTTTCGAACTTACAGATCAAGTCGGGAAGAGAAACCAATCATTAAGCATACACCTCGCGGAGCAGGTTAAGTCTTTGGTCGATCACGCGGCTTTAAAGTGAACTGGCATATGAAAATGATGTAGAACGAGAATGGAGTGGAGAGGAATAGGACGCGGAAAGGCTGGGAACAGCTGGCGAATGTTTGACAGTTCATCTAGGGGCTCAGGAGACGGGATTTTGTCATCTCGCAAGTGGTGGAAAGAGAAATTCAGAGATGCCCGTACATGGTGTCACATGCAATAGGGGGAAAGGAATTGTAAAGATGATGTGTGCGGCAGTTGACTGAGCAAGCACTTAGAAAAGTTGACGGATCGCTCTAGTTTATGGTGGTATAGGTATCTCCAGCAAGGATACCGGAGAGGGGGGCAGGGAGTCTTGCAGTGGTCCCTTTCAGGATTCTTGTCCATTTTTTTGTTCTGGTTCATGCGATTGAGATGTTCACTGGTGTGAACATAAGGCGGACATAGATTCACTTGACTGCGATGCATGGAAGAGAGTTATTCACACGCTATGGAATCTTGGACTACCTCTTCTTCACGTTCTTGGTTATACTCTTGTACCGTAGAAGAGAGTATTGTATACGCGGAGAGGATTAGGAGAATCCGTTCCAACAGGTGGCTGAGATTTAGTTTTTATCCAGGATACTGCTAATCAAGGTGTCCGCGAGTAGCCTCTGACTTGTGAGAGATGCGTTGCTCTCGGCGCTCACGACCCCTTTTGAGCTGGTGGCATGCGCGATGAGTATTGGTAGTCGATTGCACCCAAGGAGGCAACGACAGAGGAAATCTATCTAATGATATACTGTAATATATTAAATATATATATTAATAATAGATATATATATATATATATAATATATTATTATATATATAATATATATATATATAAATATATATATTATATAATGATACTATATAAATATTAATTATATATATATATATTATAATATATATAATAATCTATATATATATTAAATACTATAAATATATATTATATATATAATATAATATTATATATATAATATATATATATATATATATATATATTAATTATAATTATATAATATATATAATATATATATTATATATTATTATATATATATATATATATTAAATATTAATATATATTATATATATATATACTATATTAATATCATATTATAATATATTATTATATATATAATATATATATATATATATATAATTATAATATCTTATATAATTAATATATTAATAATAATTATATAATTAAATATATATAATATATATTATCAGGAATAGAGCCACGTAGTACACTATGAATATCAACAATACGATCCTAATCTAATACTGCATGTGACGACGTTAATATAATCATAATAATATATATTAATTATATATATATTATTATATTAATTATATTAATATATTAATATATAATATTATAATATATCATAAATATATATATATATATATATATATATCAATAATATATATATATAGGTATATCAGGAGCTAAGCAACACAATGTTAAGTTATATCCGTGAATAATCATCAATATTCACCTATCATATCTGCATTGCGAACCGGTATGCAAGGGTTACAAGAGCGTGTTACACTTACCCCTCATTGCACTGCTACTCTCCGGAAGGCTAAGGTTGCACTGGGATTATATATTATATAATTATATAATATAAAGCTTTACTTTCACTGAGTCCAATGTAGACGTCGTTACCGCGAGGCAATAGCGAAAATACAAGCGTCAACCTCAAAGATGCACCAATTCTCAATCTAAAGCATCATACATCTCACTCACTCGTCAGCTTGCAACCAAGTAAATATTTACCTCATAAAAGGTAGGGGAGTAGGAATTGACTACCCGTACCTCAGTCTCTTACTAGTTATATTAGTATAGAACCGTAGACTTGAAAATGGAAATCCAGGTCCGTCAGGCCTCATGAGTAACTTAGCTCACCATTAAATGCAATAAAAATCGACCCAAGGATAAAAACAACCATAGCCAATCTCTGTTAGAGTGACTTCCTACAGCTAAACGCTTAGGTATACAACTCATGGTCCTGACTTCCATAATTTGACAAGACATCATACAAATGCTGGGTAACAATATAAATTATGGATAATTATAAGCTTGAATCTGGACTCTCACTCACCACAGGCATATAATAACTCATACTCAACTACCCTATATATATGAGATACACATAATTAAAAATACTTCCAACTAACATACAATGAGATATAAATAATGCAAAGTAATGGAACTTTCAATAAACCACACTCACACTCATTCTAATAGGCAATTAAATTAAAGATAGCAGTTTTAAAATTGCAAAACATCATATCAAAACCTATATTACATTCTACTAAATATGTAACTGCATATAGCATATATATAAGGCAACAGAATTATGCCTTCACAACATATAGGGCCTATAAAGTTATACCCTGATTTTCAACACACACTCCATTAATATATTTTCTATAGACACCCTACAACTACCTCCCCAACTGGGCCCTACAATTATAAGCACACAATTCAACTATATAAAATCCTCCAATTTAGCATAAACGATTCAGTAACTACCCTACCATCATCATATATATTATACTATATATATATATAATATAAGATAATTAATATAATATAATATAACATAATAATAAGTTATCATTATATATAATATCATATATATGTGCACAATATTATCTATATATCCTGAGAATATACTTATGATATAAGTATAATTAACAAAATTACATTAACTATATTATTAAAAGTTATAAATAAATTCAGTTTTTACCTATTTACTTATTAATATAATAGATATCATATAAATCGGTGGATAGCACTATATATATCATATACTAATATATTATTTAATAAATTAACAAATTATATATATAATAGTTATATTAATATTCTTTTAACGGTATATCATATTAATATAATAATTTATTAGTTTTTTGAGTATCAGTTAGTTTAACAACATAAAGTAGAACCGCACACTCATTATAGAGTTAGCACGAAGGCCGGATACTAAAACTGAGTGAAAAAAATCGACTTATTAAAATGCACAGCAGAAAAGATATATATGACGGAGCTTACTAATAGAGACTATTTATACATAATTTCATACACATCAATAAGATAAGAATTTGATATTCGCATGAAAAATGATATTCAATGAACTATCCAATTTAAAAATTAACTCAATATACTTAACAAATAATACGTCTTTGCATTATGACAAAGTCTATGTATTACACAGTAACAAAATGAAATATTTATGAAGTATCATTTCACTTCTTGGTACGCAAACATATATAGGAAATTATAGCGTTATGGGTCATACTTAAGTGGTGATAGATTTTGCGCGATAAGCATTCGCTATAATCTTTTATGGGAGGTAATTGTTATGGATCTGTTCAAAAGAAATATAGTAGTTACAGCTTATAAATACACTTACTGCTATTTTTGGGTGGAACGGGGCGCTTGCTATCTGCAGTAGTAAAAGTGGCGTGAAATAGAGATAACTGAAAGTCCACCAGAACCTGATAGATGTGTGACAAAATAGATTGATAGATATGAAAAGTAGGAGTATATACGCAGAAACCTAGATGCGAATGGAGTGTAAGGCGATCCGCGAGTTTTGTTACCCAAGTGTAGTGTTGTTTATAGCTTTTTTAAGGCTACATATAGAGACCTACCAAGAACGCATACCCTTCACCAGTATTGAGTATAGGAGGCTTCCCGATGTCATGCAGGTTCTAATTTTCACCATGGGCGTCTGCATCCTGCTCCGGACAGGACTTAGAGACTTTTTGTCGAAGCGCAAAATTGGAAGTTTTAGAAAGCTTGAAGCACGGCTCTCTCAGGAATACCGGAGAGCATTTTAAGTCGTAGGGACACTCGGGAGAAACACTATTTTTTGTCCTTTTGCTTTAGGTTTGACTATGACATAGACTAGGTCAGGCTGAAATTCAGGATCTATATTGCGTGGCTATGTCTTGCAACATAATTCTTTCCAGAGTTATGGGAGATAACGTGAATTAACAAATAGCACATGTGTGAAATCGCTAATATAGAATGTGATAAAGCAAGATTTCGATCGCTAGATTCATAGATTATTAATTTAATAGATAAAATCTAGCATAAAAAAAGCTGACCCCGGAACAGTATGGATATGACATATAGATTGATGATATCGACAATCAATGTTTGGCCAGGAGCAACCAGATCTGTATTGCTTATTTAGTTATTGTCCTCAAATTTTAAATCGCTCGAGTTTGAAACTCTATGTCCAAGTACGTAAAAAGACGCACTATGGTAGATATAAATCTTCCCTTTCGCTGGTCTCGAAAAGTCATGGTGCGCCTTCCGTGGATAATATTGTCACATTCTCTCGCAGTTTTGAGAAAGTGTCTTCAGTGTAGTTCGGCTAACATAGTAATTGATGACTTACGCAATAGACTGATAAACTATGATCGAATCCAGATATCTTATACAGCAGGAGCATCGCAGGGATATATAGTATATCGTCTATACAAGTTATTAAATAGGCATTTACCGCATAATGGCCGCGCACGGACTGTGGCTGATTGAGAGAGTCTATTAGGGACGAGCTTGACGCGTATTTTTCTGGTGATAACTATTTTCACACACTATAAATGGAGGCGTGAGTCATGTGAGAAATTAACTATAGAGTAACGAATCTTATGTTATATTAAGTTCGAATATATAGATAGTTTACTAGCGTTTGGACATTAAATATTCTGAAATTGTAGATTATCTCAGCTTTGTGGGTTCCTCATGTTATCTTGACATATTAACACACAATAATATCATTGTCTCTCTGGCTTTTCCGGTAGTATGTCGCTCCTCTTTTTGTAACTCTTGTCTTTTCGTAGAGGCTAATTCTTGTCTCCAATAGCAATAATAGTTGGCTTTGTGGTTACCAGCACTTTGTGGGATTTATATTCCAAGTTTAGGAGGAATTAGTCTTTTGCGACAGCGCTTAGGGGATGAGTCTTCAATATACATCCACAGGGGCGTAGGAGAGCTGCAGCTGTACATTTGTAGTTAAGGAGTTACTGTAATAGTGATACGAATTTCGTACTGATATATTATTCTCTGAGAGCTGGCGTATCACGCTATCCTTCCATGCTAAATTTTATGCTATGTATACATAAGAATCTAAACACCATACCTGTTCCATAACAGGTAAGACTGGGCTCTTTGCATAAGCAAGAAGCACTTGTGGGGTCCTTTACAGTTTCTACAGTTAGGGGTAATTTTCACATGGAGTGATGAAATAATTCTCCACAGATTGGGCATATGTCTTCCTGTCCCTACAGTATTTTCAGGGATGACAAACATTGAGCATTTGAAGCACGTCTGGGTCAAGGGATCAACGTGCGAACACGCGTGACTTGTGAAACCCTTATTTTGACCTTGTAGGTGGATAAGGGGTATTAAAAGTCAGCAGTAAATGGGGATTTAGTTTGTCAGGAGTTTCCAGCGAGGGGGAAATCTATAAACGTTTGTAATGGAAAATCTTTTTTGCTGGAGATTTCAAAATGACAGTTGTATCTTCGTCTTTCTGTTATAAAGATAGTTCCTTTAGATGTTTTTCTTATTTGATCAGTGAGTAGAAATAAGAACGGAATATTTTGTGAGAGACGTTAGGGTGACAGACTGGAACTTTGATTTCGGTAGCAGCTTTTACAGAGAAAATGGCACCCATTCCTCATTCAATGACTGGAAGGGTCTTCACTCGCTACGGACTTTTTCAATGCCCTACTGAGAAGAATGGTTCCGTGCTCAGTAAGAGCTTTGGAGGTAGTGGATCGCATGTGTAATACATCTGGACATGATGTCTGCTGAATTCTGGAGGGTGCAAGCATTGGAGTAAACGAATGAGAACGACTATTACGGGGGCACCTTTGCGGGATTGCCGGGCCGTTGGGGCACACCTGGGGTGTTCGGGTTTTGCTGGTCGACGAATCGATGAAATTTTTGGCGAAAGACGCCTCAGGTGTAGAAGAAAGAGGCAAAGCATTGGTACCAGGTCTAGAAGTAGTAGGGAACGTGGTAGGGCCAGGCTGGGAAGCTGACAGATGTAATCTGTTGTTGATGTTGTTTTGGCCCACCTTGGTTTTAACCGTTTTATACACATTTAGAGACTTTTCGTAAAAAATTTTTATCACAAACCTTGTCTGCGCATGAATGAACACGCATATCAATAAAACAGTGGCACATAAACGTAAAACTAAGCAGGATATGGACTGGAAAGGCGTTTATTTCATAAGGAGGGTAATCTTCTCTCGCACAGCAGGTCAGCAGTCCAGAACCCACACAACCACCAAGACCCCACCCGCGTAGGGTGGGCTGTGGAATGTGGCTCGGACGATCCTCCTGACTTAATGTGGGTGCCCACTCCGCGTCCACACGGCAGCTAAGTTCCGAGATTATACACACAAAGTGCAGACAGCCTCATGAGTGGTTAGCAAAGTTTCGGGTTCCCTACAATTGGCGGCAGGTGCACAGAGGTGAGCTTTAAAAGAAAGCGGTTTTTCAACTGTAAACTCTCAATCCACCGGGGAGGACAGTGTGGGGTGAAGCAGAAACTGACCATGCGAGAAGAGGCTACCGGGTTAGCCCAAGGGGCTGTG
>JABUQX010067486.1:0-2500 GCA_015478945.1 Trachelipus rathkii
TCGTTCCCCGGAAGGCCTAGAGACCCGACTAATGTCCATCAGTGGGGGGTTTATGCCCTTTTAGGGGTTGCACGATTGTGTGTGGGGAAGGAAAAAAATTTAATAGGTGATTTAGTGTAGTTTGGGTGGTGTTGATGTTATGTGTGTATTTTATTTAGGGTGTATTATTGTGTTGTTTTATGTTATGTGTAGGTTAGGTGGTTTGTGATATTATTCGTGATTATGTGTATGTATAGTTATGTATTGGTTAAGTGGAGTATATATTGGTATGGTGTTGTGGTGGTGTGATTATGTTTGAGTTAGTATTTTTGTATGTTGTTGTTTGTTTGGTGGAGTTGGTGGGGTATGGTGTGGTTTAGTGGGTTGGTTGTTGTGGTGTGGGTGGTGGGTTGTGGTTGTGTTTTGGTGTGTTGTGTTGTGTTAGGTATGATGTATGTGTATGGTGTGTGTTATATATATATTAGAATATTATATATATATATATATATTATATATTAAGGATAAACCGATAGTACTAGTTTCGGTATCTGTATCGGTAGTATCGGCCTTTTTTGTGGGTATCGGTATCGGTATCGGTATTGGTTAATATGGCCGATAATATGGCCGATACTTCTTACTTTTTGGGTGAAGAATTATGAGAAACTTTCAGATTCAATAACACTATGTAACACAAAAAATGTTTTTTTTTTTTTTTTTTTTTATTGAATCATATATTTTTTGACGCTGAACACAGAAATGACCTTAATTTTTTTTTTTATTATCATCGATATTTTGTGAGAAGTTATTGCAATATTTATGTTTTGGAATTTTTAAGGTTTGTTAATGAGCTTACACTGTAGATACTTATTACAATTTTTTATTTGAAGGTTTAAATTTACGAACAGTAACTTAAAAAAGACTTTTTACTTGATAAGATGCATACTAATATCCCCAAAATATAAGTCAATGCTTTAATAATGCCAAAAACATGCTTACTTTGCATTTAAAAGTACTTTGTTCATCGTGTTTTTCTCTTGTGAATCGATTTGGCTTCTCTTATCAAAATCCACATATAATCACCCATCATGGCACTATCCAACGTCCCTGGTATCGCCTTTCCATTGTCTAAATATCCTGGTGAAATCTTTCACCATGTTCTTCACTTACATCCCCTAAATTCTCTCGAAAAAAGTCCAAATGCGAGTGTAAATAACGCACCTTTAATGACATACGGCACCCATTTTTTTTTATAACAATCAATGAGCATTTTTATCAGCTGTTTTGTAATTTGGATCTTTACAATTTCCTAAAAATCCCTGAACCACATTACGGAATGCACACCATGCATCATTTTCAATTATGCTCATCTTTTCCTTCAATTTCAAGGATTTAAGCATATTTAAGCATGTTTCAATGAGCTCATCATCTTCTAGAAAAGAAAAGAGAAAAACCTGCTACATATAAGTAGCTGATACATATATTTGAGGAAACATACGTTTTATACACAAATATTTTATAAGTATATATAATAAAATAATAAAAAAAAAAAAAATATATATATATATATATTATATAATATATATATATATATATATATATATATATAAAAGTAGCTGCTACATATATTTGAGGAAACATACGTTTCTTCTTTTATATGTCATGGACTTGTCATAAAACAATTTTACTTACAGAAGGTGTGGTGAAGGTATAGGGTAGTTTTCATTATGAGGAACTGGGGTTCTGGATGAGGGAATATCTGGGTATGGAAGAGATTGCCTTCCTTTACCTTTTCCATATTTTGTAATATTCACCATGCAGAAGTGGCAGTCATCATAGTGATTCGTTGGCTCTCGCCATATTCTGGGAATAGCCAAAGGCATTGCTTTTCTTGTTCCTCTTAGCCATCCTTCTAGGGTTGTTTTACAACTTCCACATATAATGAGGTGCCCAGTGCTTATCTTAATCACCAATAGGCATACCAAAGTAGAGCCTGTACGCTATCCAATACTTGGTTCCCTTCACAATTTTGGTGGAAATGTGCTTAGAACTAGCATAATATCCACACACATAACAAAATGAATCTGCCAACGTTTTACACTGTCTACTTGCAATTTTACAAATGTTTATTATATTATTACTAATATTCTGAAAATTATAAAAGATATTTAAGTTTGGTACCTTACCTTCAATTATATCATTGCACTAGATTGTAGAGGTTTAATTATTTCTGCAATTTTAAGTTAGTTTAGGTCTAGTAGATTAAGTTAAAATTATATAAATATATATATATATATATATATAATAATATATAATACTATATATATAATATATATATATATATATTAATATATATTGTTTAGACTTTTTTTTGAGACTTTTTATATATATATATATATAAATCAGTTCTTAAGCATGCAATCCCCACAAAACATTAATGGCAACTGACTTTTACTCAGCGCGATGCCGGTAACGACCCTACAAAATGAGATGCCAATAATTATTTTATGCCGTCGTAACATAA
>JABUQX010067486.1:10000-15000 GCA_015478945.1 Trachelipus rathkii
TCCACACCACTCACGGGCAGAGCCCTATTTCAGGGAGGGGATGTTGCACGCTAAAATTTCCTCTTCTAACGCAAATTACGCAGATGAGCACAGACGCAGGCTTTAAAGTGAGGGAGATTAAATTCAGCATGAAACACAGAAGATGGAAAGAGAATTCCACAGAACAGAAGTGATTAGAAAGAGGAAAGCACCGCATCGAACTAGCCTGGAGTTACCTCATCAACACAAACTCGTGCGCTTGACGACAGCACCCCTTTGTTGCTACGAGGGCCGTCGTAAGGTGGTGGTTACGCGAGTGCTAAGTTCCCCCGAACATCTGCCACTGTGGTACCTCATAGGAAAGAGATAAAGTACCAACATCGCGCCGCAAAGATAGATGGTCAAGTGAACTGGAAATAACAGAACAGTTTATAAGCCTTTTGGCTTTTGACACGACCCCTTCCAAAAAGGGTGAGATTGGAACCCCCCCCCCCAGATTTGAAAACAGTAACTCCATACAACGCGATGAGACCCTTGTATAGCTGGAATAACTGAGAAGAGGAAAAAAAATCTCTCAATTCTAAACAGAACCCCAGCTTCTTTGAGGCCTCCCCAGGCAACCTTTGTGATATGGAGAATTCCAAGACAATTTTTTTTGTTTGTGTTAAGGCCCAGGATGTGTTTTTATTGTCAACAGGAGAGACGAGAGAACGGTCGAAAGAGAAAGTTAGAAGGTGTTTAAGAGAGGGAGATTTGTTACAACGTTGAGTTTTTAGAATTAATTTCACAAGGTTGGGACTAACCCCAATCGGAAATTCTTCAGATCAGCGAGAAGGAATCGAAAATTAAGACGAGAGGCAATCCTAGAAGTAACGAGGAAGCACAATTGAAATGAGTTGAAAATGAAGGGTCGAGTCATCGACATATGAGTGGAAGAGTTAGATGTGCAGGTGAGAAGATTATTAATGAAAAGTACGAATAAAGTATGAGATAAGACAGAACCCTGAGGAACACCACTATTAACAGAAAAAGAAGAAGAAGTCGCTCCATGAACCACATCTGAAATGAGCAATTTGAATAAAGGCTAAACATAAGTAAGCAAAGAGGAAAGGAGGAAACCCAAAGGAGGGGGAGCTTGGAGACAGTGACGCGTGCCATACCCGGTCAAATGCTTTGGATATATAAAGCGCCACCACGCAAGTCTCCCCGTAATTACTAAGGGCGGAAAACCATAAATCAGTTAAATAGGAAAGTATATCACCAGTAAGACCGCCGAACGATGCCGAAATCGTACTGGCGACGGAAAGAAGAGAATGAGATTCCACAGTGGTCTATGAAGTGAGAGTAAGAAGGGGTTTGAAAAGATCTTAGATGAATACAGGTGAGAGCTATAGGGCGATAGTTAGAAGGATCAGAGCTGCTTCCTTTTTTAGGAATAGGTTGGATATGTGCGTGCTTCCAACACTAAGGGAAAGTGTTAGTATTGAGACATAGAGAATATACTTCTAATGACTATTGTACATGAACACAAATCAAGTTATTTCACTATTGCTCAAAAAAAATGTTTACTCTTTTAATATCAAACTATTAATTTAAATCTACTCCAATTAAACGATCAATTTTTGGACCAAAGGTGCCAAGATGTTAGTTACCGGGTTTACTGCCATACGTGACCTCCTTGCAAGCTGGCTACAGCCGTTGGGGGGACAGTCACCTTGAAGACCTTGATAATATACAAAAAGAATGAAACAGTTATGACGAACACAGGACTTTCTTTGAACATGATTTCTTTTAGCTATGCACCAGAGATATGATCCTAAAATACGGTACTGGTTGCACTTACAAATGTCTTTTTTAATAGTAAATTTTATACTATGTACCGACTTACGGGTACACACACATATATATATATATATATATATATATATATATATATATATATATATATATATATATATATATATATATATATATATATATCTTCTATATATATATATATATATATATATAATAATAATAATAATAATAATAATAATAATAATAATAATAATAATAATAATAATAATAATAATAAAGCAATTAATTGAACAAAATAGTACTTAAAATAATATTCAAATTACATCTCATTTTAGATCAAAACAAACTTATTAGGCCTGTTAGGTTTAGTATACCATGTGAACCATTCGAGGTGCTCTTTTGCTACTAATAGAAATGAGTTATTTATTGAAAAGCTAAGAATTTTTAAAGAGAAAATATAAGAATATAGGTTAAAATTTACTTAGAAAAAAAAACATTTAGCTATTCTACAAATTGATTTGATTTTGATCAAAAGAAAGTATCCCAATGATGATTTTTGACCTGCATTTGAACTTGGAAGATCAAGCCTTTAGTGAAACAAAAATATGTTTAGACAGTTTAATAACTAATAAAATATTAATTTAAGTCCATGTCGGATGTAAATTATATTTGTATACTTAAAAATACATATATTAGACACAATATACAATGCAATAATTTTTAGCGTAGCAAATTCTACATTTCTAGACACCTTAGGCAAGGTGAAGCCTTTGCAAAGAGTTGTATACCTTGCATCCTCTATGGCGTCATGGATTTGGATAGAGATTTTAGCTTGCATAGGCCTGTTTTGCAGTATCTTAGTATATAGGTAAATTTTGATAATATATATATATATATATATATATATATATATATATATATATATATATATATATATATATATATATATATATATATATATATATATATAATATATATATATATATATATATCTATATATATAATATATATATATAATGGGAAATCAGCTTAAAACCCAGTTATTAGGCAAATCCGTTCTCCATACAAAAAATTTATTTAAACAAAAATGTACATTTTTATATATTGAATAATAAAAATGCTCATTTTCAATTTATAAAAGAAATTTTGATTTTTATTAAATAATAATTAATTTTAAGTTTATCATAAAACGTATGTCTGCCAGGTGTAATGCACGGGATTCTTTTTTGCGCTTTACTATGATAAATCAGTGTCAATTCTTTTGAGCGTTGAGATATGTCGTATTTTACTTTTTAAGAAATACTATGGTATGGAGATGAAATATTTTTCTATCTTATGTATATATTTTATCTATTGGTCTAAAAAAGAATGTATATCTAGATAAATATATATATATATATATATATATATATATATATATATATATATATATATATATATATGTATATATATATATATATATATATATATATATATATATATATATATATAATAATAATATATAATATATAAATATAAATAATAATAATAATATATATAATAATAATAATAATAATAATATATATATATATATAATAATAATATATGTATATAATAATAATAATATAAATATAATATAATAATATATATATATATATGTAATAATATAATAATAAATATATATAATAATATCTATATAATATGTAATATATATGTAATCTATATATATATATAATAATAATAATAATATAATATATAATAATAATATATATAATATATAATAATAACCAATAACATGTATGTATGTAATAACAATATGTATATCGCCAAACTCAACCTAAACTAGCCCTGGCCTGGCCCTAGGCTACCTGGCCTGGCCTAACTTAAAGCATCTAAACCTAACCTAGCCTAACATAATCTTAAACTAACCTAACCTAACCTAACCCAACCTAACCTAGCAACCTAACCTAACAAACAAAATTTTATTATATATATATATATATATATATATATATAACATATATATATATAATATATATATATGCTCTATATATATATATATATAATGTTTTTGTGTCAAATTGTTACCAGAGTTTACGTTTCGTTCGAAACAACTTGTCGGTACAAACGATATAACGCGCGGATATTTGTGGTTTAAACTGGTTCACCTATATATAATAACTTATACATATATATATATATATATAACATATATACTATATATATAAATATATATATATATATATATATATATATATATATATATATATATATATATATATATATATATATATATATATATATATATATAATATATATATATATATATATATATATATATATATAATAATATATATATATATATATATATATATATATATATATATATATATATATATATATATATATATATATATAATATATATATATATATATATATATATATATATATAATGCTGATGGGGTAATGTCATTTACCAACGCCCGGACAATGGAACAGAATCGTTCAAAAAATATGATTCGAATTATTTGCCGCAGTGGTTATCGTTCATTTTTTGAAATGAATTATACTTTAACTAGCAAATATACATATATATATATATATATATATAATATATATATATATATAATATATATATATATATATATATATATATATATATATATATATATATATATACTCTCATATATAAATATAAATATTTATATATATATATATATATATATATATAAATAATATAATAAATATTAGAATAAAATATTTTTTTTTTTTAAGTTTCATCGATGAAATTGCTTGCTAAAATCAAAAATGTTATTTTTTTTTCCTGTAGCTGTTATAATTTTTTAGTTACATGCATGATGCTTTCGGGAGGCTGGCCATATATATATATATATATATATATATATATATATATATATATATATATATATATATATATATATATATATATATATATATATATATATATATATATATATATATATATATATATATATATATATATATGTAGGAGGGCCTTATTGAAAAGATTAGAAGGAATCAGTTAAGAAAAATAATTTCATTTACAAGTTAAATAAATATATATTCTTGAGCTT
Source organism: Trachelipus rathkii (assembly GCA_015478945.1). NCBI lineage: Eukaryota > Metazoa > Arthropoda > Malacostraca > Isopoda > Trachelipodidae > Trachelipus > Trachelipus rathkii. The sequence goes on from JABUQX010067486.1 coordinate 14,852, forward strand.
TCGTTCCTAAGCTGGAACCTCCTTCAGAAGAAGTATATTATAAACTAACATGAAAAAAGTAAAAATTATTTAGTTATGTAATATTTTAAAGATTGGATAATTTAATTTTTTTAAAAAAATTGTGTGGTGCTCAGAATATTATTTTGTAT
>JABUQX010067486.1:22500-28347 GCA_015478945.1 Trachelipus rathkii
AAATTCAGAAGAGACCCACGATGGACAGAATATTCGCTTCGACGTCAGAAAGAGACGATGATGGTTTGCGGGCGACTTACAATATCTCACTACTTTAGCAAAATCCGAAAGCCACATACTATCGGAGAAAAGTTAATTTTGCCAGCCATTGAAGAGTTTTAAAAACTATTTTACACAATAGTTTTTAAAAGAATTTATTTAAGCAACAACACAGTTGAAAGACGTATTGATGAAATGAGCTATGATATTGAGAGCTTCTTGTGTAATGATTTGCAAACGACCCATTTCTCTATACAGCTGGACGAGTCAACTTTACCTGGTAATGAAGCATTATTATTGGCATATGTTCGTTTCCTTATGGATCAAGAAATCTACGAAGAACTGCTCTTCGCGAGAACTTTGACAACCGACACTAAAAGCGAATCAATATTTGATGTTTTGAAGGATTAGTTCATAGAAAAAACAATTCCCTTATCAAATATAATATCAGTAAATACAGATGGAGCACCTACCATGTTTGGGCGTTATTGTGGATTTATAAGCTATTTAAAACAAAATGAACCCGGGGTGTTAGCAATACACTGCGTCATCCATCGACAATATTTAGTTGCTAAAAATCTGAATGTTAGATTGCATGAATTTGTTCAATTAGTCATTCATGCAGTAAACCGAATCCGAAACAACGCATTGAATACGAGGTTAATTGCGAAGTTGTGTGAAGAAAATGACGAGAACTTTCATCAATTACTCCTTCACACTGAAGTACGCTGGCTGTCAAAAGTCTTATGTTTGAAAAGATTTTTTGCACTTTTTGAAACTATTTTAAAGTTTCTGGATGCTTTGTCCAATTTTAAAAAATTTAAACAAGTGGGAACCAGACCTTGTCTTTTTAACAGATTTGTTTACTAAATTTAATGAGATTAACTTGCAGTTACAAGGTGACAGTCTTAATTTGATTAAAACAAAGTCTATCATTTCAGCGTTTCTTGCCAGAATTAAGCTAATGAAGCAAAACATTTTCACAGTTCCTCAATTTGTCACAGACAAACTGTCAGGAAGACGACCTTTCAACCTACGTTCAACTTTTAAATGCCCTCTATTCAGATTTGGAAACTAGGTTTGATGATGTTTTCACTATGGTAATACCACAGTGGATAATCAATCCATATGGTGACATTGAAGAAACGGAAGTCATATTGCAAGAGGAACTTTATCACATAGCACTAACGAAGAACTTTAGGTATAGTTGAAACGGATATCAGCAATTCGGTTTCAAAAGACACACCTGTTATATCCCCCATAATCAATTGGCGCGAGAAAAGTTTTTAATTGCTTTTCCATCCTTATACCTAGTGGAAAGGGGTTTCAGCGCGGTTGCCAATCTCATAGCAAAAAAAAGAAACAGACTGGACATCATTAGCCGAGGAGATTTGAGATTAAACATAACTAAATTGATGTCAAATGTTGAAACTTTATTATTAAGGCATCAGGTTCATCCTTCCCACTAAAAGCATTTATTTTTTGCTTAGTTATTGTATGTAATAGATACTAACAACCTACGTTAAACATATAAATACCCTATATTCAGATTTTAAAATTAGGTTTGAGGATGTTTTGACTATGGTAATACCACAGTGGCTAATCAATCCATATGGTGACATATAAGAAAGGGATGTCATATTACAAGAGGAACTGATCGGAATAAGCACTAACGAAGAACTTTAGGTACAGCTTAGAAATGGATATCAGAAATTCTGGCTTCAAAAAGACATACCTGTTACTTATCCTGTATTATGGAGTATTGCGAGAAAGTTTTTAATTGCTTTTCCCATCCTTATACCTACCTAGTGAAAGGGGGTTTCAGCGCGATTGCCAATCTCCTAACCAAAAAAACCGACTGGACATCATTAACCGAGGATATTTGAGATTAAACTTAACTAAATTGATGCCAAATGTTGAAAATTTATTATTAAAGCATCAGGTTCATCCCTCCCACTAAAAACATTTATTTTTTGCTTAGGTATTTTATGTAACAGATACTAAATTTTAATTTGGTTCGTTTTAATTAATTTAATTAATTAATGTATAAAACTCAACATGTGTGTTTTTAATGTTTTTTGCAAAAAATCAATATCAGGTAAGCAGGGGGTCTACCCAAAACCGAAAAATATGGCAAGTGGTCTATGAGACAAAAAAGTTTGGGAACCTCTCATCTATACCTAGGGCTCTAGGCGACTCCATCTAACTCTCTCCTTCCGTCGTGATTCCCATTGGGATTTTGTCATCGCAGATGTAACTCTTCCCATCATTGGGGCAGACTTTCTTGCTCACTACACCATCTTAGTTGACCTGCATCATAATAGATTGATCGACTTTGAGACTCAGTTTTCTACTTCATGCATCCATGCTGCTTCTTCCATCAGTGGTATCCATCTTTCCTCTTGCAGTGACCCTTTTGAAGCTCTTCTTCATTCTGATTTCTCTGAACTTGTCTCTCCCATTTCTACTTTTTCAGAAGTCAAGCCCAATGTGGTCCACCACATTGAAATTTCAGGCTGACCTTTTTTTGTTTATGCAAGACGTCTTGTTCCCGACAAACTCGAAGCAGCCAAGCTTTAGTTTAATACTCTCCTTCAACACGGTATCATCCATCCATCTAATGGTGGTTACGCTTCCCCTCTTCATCTCGTTCTCAAACCCAACGGTGATTACCGTCCATTGGAGACTATAGAAGTCTTAATGCTATCACACGTCCGGATAGATATCCTATTTCTCATCTGCAGAATTTTACCACTAATCTATCAGGATGTACCATCTTCTCTAAAATAGATTTGGTTAAAGCCTTTTACCAGATCCCAGTCAACCTTGCTGATGTTTACAAAACAGCTGTTATAACTCCCTTCGACCTTTTTGAATTTCCTCGTACTCCTTTTGGCCTTCGAAATGCTGTACAGTCATTCCAACACTTCTTAGACTCTGTCCCCTGCGGATTGCTCTTCGTCTTCGCCTACATCGATGATTTGCTCATTGCTAGCTCTTCTCCGGAGGAGCACACCTCTCAATTGCGCCAAGTCTTCGCAAGGTTAGTTGAGTACGACATACGCATAAACACTTATAAGTGTATGTTCGGTGTTCCTTCTTTTACAGTCCTTGGCCATACTATTTCTTCCAAGGGCATCCGTCCTCTTGACTACCGTGTCTCTGCCATCCGTTCCTTCCCCCTGCCGCAGAAGCAACATCAACGTCGCATATTCTTCGGCATTTTGAATTTTTATCACTGTTTCATTCCGTCGGCCGCAGACCTACTTCGTCCTCTCAACCCGATTCTCAAGCCTACTCAAAAGGGATCATCAACATTTGTCTCCATCGATATGACTGATGAGACCCGTCAGGCTTTTACTTCCATCAAAGAAGATTTGGCTTCCTCTGTCCTTTTTTTTCCTCCACCACTGCTCCGACCCGCATTCTCACTGATACTTCCGATTTCGCAGTGGGTGCTGTTTTACAACAGTATTAAAGGATGAATGACATCCCATACCATTCTTTTCCAAAAAAACTCAACCTGCAGAGGTTAAGTACAGTGCCTTTGGGAGAGAATTACTCTTCATTTATTTTGCTATCAAGCACTTTTTGTACTTTATAGAAGGTCGGGATTTTCACATCCTCACGGATCATAAACTCTTCACTTATGAAATCACCGTCTCAACAGTTAAGCAGTCCCATCGTGAGACTCTCCACCTTCAATTCATTGCTCACTTCACCACCGATATTCAACACGCTAAAGGTGCCGAGAACATCCCTGCGGACGCTCTTTCTCGTATTAGTGCTATTTCTCCTCTTCCCTCGATCAACTACGAGATGTCTCGTCTTCACATTTCCAGCTAACTCTACCTTTGGCATTCAGAGTGTGGAAGTATTCGGCTTTACCTTCTCACTCCTTAGTGATATGTCATCCAGATTGCCTCGTCCTGTCGTGCTTGCTCAGTTGCGTTGCCTTGTTTTTGAAACCATCCACAACTTCTCACATCCAGGTGTTAAAGGTTAAAATTGGCAAACACTTCGTTTGGCCTTCCCTTCTCCAGGACGTTAAGCTTTGAACTAAGCCGTGTCTTAATTGCCAACGCTTGAAAGTCCATAAGCACACTAGTGCTCCTGTTGACCTGTTTCTTCGTCTGGAACAACGTTTTGACAAATCCACATTGACTTAGTTGGTTCTTTACCTCCTTCCAATGGGTACACACACCTTTTAACATGTATCGACAGCTACACTCGCTAGGTAAAAGCCATCCCTCTACAGAACACCTCAGGGGGGTCCATCGCAAAGGCATTCCTGTACCACTGGTTTGCAAGATTTGGTACCCCGTCAACTGTCTTCACGGACCAGGGACGCCAATTCGAATACTCTCTATGGAAAAACCTCGTGGTTCTGCTAGGTTTTAAGCGCCTTCGCTCCTGCAGTTACTACCTGCAGTCCCAAGGAATGATTGAATGGTTTCACCGGCAGTTAAAATCTTTCTTAATGGCTCATAGTAGTTCTGAGAATTGGTCCGAAACTCTCCCACTCGTTCTCCTCGGCATCCGAAACTCTTACAAAGAAGACCTACAATGTTCATCCGCTGAACTCGTTTACGGTTCCTCCATTTGCATCCCAGATGAATTCGTCCTTCCTTCTCCTTCTACAACAGATCGTCATTCTTTTCTTGTCCGTCTTCGTCAATGTGCTGATTCTTGGAAGCTCTCCCACCCTCGTCAGACTCGTCGTGCAACTAACATTCCTTTGGAACTCGATTCTTTGTCGCACGTTTTGGTTCGTCAAGATTCCTATCGCTGTGCTCTGCAAGCCCGATACGACGGTCCTTTCCGTGTGCTTCAACGTTATCCCAAGTTCTTTTCTCTTCAAAAGGGCACCAAAGTGGAGAATGTATCGATTGATAGGATTAAGCCAGCCTTCTTGGATTTTGATCCCGACACTCCAGTTGACATTGTCTCGCCATCTCCACTCTTCCCTCCTGATACTCCTCATTTAAAACATCTGCTCATCCTTCCTGCGCTTCTTCGTTTACCACAACTACCCACCACTACTTTAGCCCCCTTCTTCCTCTACTCTTTTGCAACCTGCTATTCCTCCAAACCCTTTGTCGGCTCCTACTCCTCCCCCTCCTTCTCCTCCTACTAGTTCTTCCCATTCTTTTCCTACCTCTAGTGCTGGTCGACCCCTTCACCCCGTTATTCGATTTACTCCGTAACCACTCCGTTCTGGGCGGGGGGAGGTAAATCTAGTTCCTACTTGCAATTCTTGTTTTAACTTTTAATCCATTTCTCTTAGCCCACCACAGTTTCTTTTTATCGCTGCATTTAATTTTATCCGTATGGCTCTTCCGTGTTATTGCTGCATTCAATTTTTACCCTTATGCCTTTGTCTTTCGTACATTTTTTCTCAATTTGTTCTTCAGAACGATTTTAGTACTCCTTTATTAACATAAGTAAATCAATCGCTTTCCGAGTATAAATTCTCAGAGTCACAGTTGCTCTGCCTCATTCTCGCTGTGCTTCCTCAGAGGATTGTTTGTCTCACTCGCTGCCCCTGCTGTTTGCCCCGGCATTTTTATCGGGTGATTTCTTCAGCAAACAGATTTTTGTCAAGCCTTTGCTTATGTTTTGTATAGTGTTAAAAGTGATAATCTCAAACTGTATTTCTCGTTAGATTCCAAAGTTCTATTTTTGCTTAGCAATGGGTATTATTTGACTGCCTTGCTATGTGTTTTACCACCACCATCATAACGAGCACCACAGCGTCAATATATATATATATATATATATATATATATATATATATATATATATATA
>JABUQX010067487.1:0-17500 GCA_015478945.1 Trachelipus rathkii
TAACTTCTATGAAAATGGCTTGTAAAGATAATACGCTGTTAAATCAAGGTGTGCACAATTACCAACTGTCGGGAACCCCACCTGACCCCACCTCTGTCCCTCCTACTCCTAGACCAGCAGGTGTTTCCACTTTTATTCCTTCTACTACATCGAAAAGTCCTCTGCGTAACCTCAGCGATTCATTGACTGGTGCACCCTCGACACCCCATGTGCCTAAACGGTTGGGGCAATCCCTCGTCCTGGTCGTTTTCATTTATTTACTCCATATGCTGCTCCCCCTCCGGGAAGGACAATAATACATCATTCTCTGTATATTACTTATTGCGATCCACTACCTCCAAAGCTCTTACAGAGTAAAGAACCATTATTCTTAGCGATACACTTGAAAAAGCTTTAGGAGTTGAAGATCGCCAAATCACGTTAATGAGAAATGGGTCCCTTCTCGTTCAAGCTACTACCCGGAATAAAAGTTCCATCTTGTCATTCTTAACATCTCTCGGAAACATTCACAGGCACTATTTATTCTTTAGAATAGCAAAATGAAGATACTGCTGTCACTTTAAGAAATCTCCATCAGAAAAGATCTCCCGTTACAAATGTTTACAGATTTCCCCCTCGTCTGGACTCACCTGGTACCATAAATCCTTGTATATTGTTAACCTTTAGTACCCCTTATCCACCTTCAAAGGTGAAAATAGGGTTTACAAGCTAGTGTTCTTCGTACGTTAATTCCCCGACCCAGTTGTTGCTTTAAATGCCAACGGTTTGGTCATCCACGAAAATACTGTAGGGGACAGCAAGAATAATTTAACGCTCCCTGTGAAAACTCACCACACTGCAAAAACTGTGGAGGACCCCACAGTGCCTCTTCCTTAAAATGCCCGTCGTAAGAAACAAATCATACTATGTTGGACCCCCTCTCAGTTAGGGGTAACTGGCAACGAAATTGCTGACAGAGGGGTCAAAATAGCCTTCTCTTCTTTGCGGAGCTGTTTCAGATACCTCCCGGATGCCATTCAACAAGGTCGTCTCCCATCAACTGATTATTATCCTGCTCTCCGACAAGGCTTCCAGTCTTATTGGCAAGAGTGCTGGACGAGTGATCAGCGAAGGGCGAAACTTAGAAATATAAAGCCGAAAATTAGAGAGTGATCTTTCTCTCACCGACGAAAGGGCCTGCACAAGGTGATACTTACACGCATCCATATTAGTCACACCAATATCACTCACTGTCACGGGGCCCTCCTCCCATCTGCAAATTTAGCCGTTGCCATACCCCGAAATTTGTTCACCATATCTTCATAGATTGTTTCCAACTGAACCCCATTCGACGTCGTTATGCTATCCGTACTTCCCTATTGTGTCTCTCACATAACACACTTGCTAACAAGTTTGATCATATCCTATCTTAAATCCTTCCATTTTGACTCTCATTCCTAATTCTATATTCTCGTTATCTGTCCAAGAACATGAACACTTGTCTCTTTTATTAACATAACTTTTGTTATGGAGATATTATGTGGGCACACGTATTTTATACACTGTACAGGAGCATCTTCTGAGTCTAGTTTTTTGTTATTTATTTATTAACTGAGATATTAGGCATGTATTCGGCCATCACTCTCTCTCTTATGATCAAATTGTAAGAATATGATGAGTGACCAGATCCGCAGTCCTCACTGGAAGTGATAATCTTCAAACCCAGTGTGCGTCTCATTCTCTGTAAGGCCAATAGTATGGTATTTTTGAGACCACACTCTAAACTCATATTATATAATTTAATATATTAGTTTAGTATGTAGATACTATATGTATCTACGCCTCTCAATATCATAGATATAGAGACATTGTCTATCGGGGCGTGAAGCCGTGGAGACATCATCCCGTATTATACTCCTATAGCTTCTTAACAATTTACTCTATATTATGGCTCGGATAATCGTTGCAATAGTATATTATTCGTAACAGTGAACTAAGCGCACTGTTTATTTATTTGCTAAATTGTGATTGCGATAACCAACTTGGCTCTTCTACTGCTAAAAATTTAGGCCTCTGCCTAAAGCATCTCTATAATAACTTTATTGTAAAAATCTGCCTATTTCCTCTACTCATCTATGATTATAATATATATATATATATATATATATACTATATATAATATTTATATATAATATATATATAATATATATATATTATAATATATCTATATATATATATATATTATATATATATATATATATAATATAATATATATATATATATATATATAATATATATATATATATATATATTATATTTTACGCTTAGGGTAGAAAAAATTTAAGGGAGGGAATAGAAATGTTACAGCACACACGCACACCTTACACACTTACACCTACAACACACACACAGTATATATTTTTTTAAATACATTTAAATACATCTTTATTTGGGATAATATATATATATATATATATATATATATATATATTAATATATATATATATATATATATATATATCCATTATAGAATAGTTACTATTATAATTTAAATGTATCTATATAAAGTTTCTTAAAATTTCAGGGAGAGGGAATCTGACCCCCAAATCTCCCACCTCACCCTGCAGCCATATATATAATATATATAATATATATATATAATAATATAGATATATATATATATATATATATATATATATATAATATATATATATATATAGATATATATATATATAATATAGCTCGCTCTGACGTTCGTAGCTAACTCTCCTTCAAAAGGGCAATTCTCTTTGGCCTCCTTTTGATCTAAATTCTACGCCTGACGATTCGCGGCATTCCTCCTCCTAACCTTCTTCTCTTCAGGTATTCCTAGTTCTTCCCTGAATTATGCAGATCGGGTCGCATGGGACTCTGAGATCTATGAACGTCAGGAAGGGTAGTTGTGGCATTCTCCCGTTGTTTTGAGGGAGTGTGCTTCATCCAAGGAGCCCTGTCCTCGTTCAGCTCTACTCTCTATGCCTTAACACTAGTGCATTCCTCAGTGCTGGAAGTAAGCCTTAATATGTCCACCCAATCTTGAAAAAGGGTAGCCGCTCTTATCCTTCTAACTATCGTCCTATATCTCTCAATTGTATTCTATCTAAAATTTTGAAACTCTTCTCTTAACTCTCATTTTCCTGGATCATCTGGAAGTCTCATTCCCTTCCTTTAGGATAATCAGTATGGCTTTTCGACGCTTCGAGGGTCATGGTGACATTAGCTCTCCTATTTATCTGATTTGGTCTTCTGCCCTTAGGGACTATGGAGCCTTGTGTGGTGGCGCTCGACATATTAAAGCTTTTACGGGTATGGCCATGCGTCGCTACGTTCTCTAAGCTTCCCTTGCCTGACATCTTGTATCTGATCCTCCTTTCTCCTATTGCTTTCTGAGGCTCAAGATAGTTTCTCTCTGACGCTCCATATCAGCACTCCTGTGATCTGGAGCGACTTTGTTACCTCCTTTCCTTTCAATGTAGTTGTTCGCAAGGTTCTGTTATCTCCAACTTTATTCTACTTCAATCCAACGATTCTTAGCTGTATTTCTTCTAACTCTGTTTACCCTATGCCGATTATTGTTCCAATAATAATAATAATAAAATAAATTAAGAAAATATTATAGTAATATAATAATAATAAGTAATAATGATATATGTAAGAATAACTAATAATAATAATGAATAATATATAATGAGTACACTGTCACTTACATATTTTAATTTTGATTTAAGTAACTTATATATATAATATATACTGTATCATAGCTCAAATGGTTAAACATCATCGGTCTAAATTATATGTAATATTAATACCTATAACGATATAGTGTAATATTAATGCTATGCTACGTTATCTAGAATAGATTATTATGATATATAAGTAGTTGAGGGCTAACTTATTGCACTCTGATTAGACTAGAGGGCTGCGTGTGTATATATATACTGCATGATGTACCATAATTTTGTACTCCATATGTGATGCGATTTCTTCTACTTTATAGAGTGGGAGTTTAAAATTAGGATAGGAGAGTTCTATACCGCGAACCGTGTTGTCTACCTGACCCCGCGGGATCCGCTCTTTACTGACGACGCTCTGTAGCTCGTTGTAGGCCGTGAGCGGTATTTTTACCTGCACCTTTTGAACTATTATGGGCCTCACCTTGAGGTGAAGAGATTCACTTAGAGGTGTTCTACGACCTCATTTTGTTTGATGATACCGCGGATGTTGGATGTAGACCCGGATATGTTTGGGAATTTCTCATATATGAAGGGTTATTGAGGAACCTCTACAATGTTATATCCGGATTTGTTGAGCAACCGCTAATTTTTTTTTGAGAACCCGTTGATTTGTGATGAGCCCTAATTTTTGTAGAACCACAAATTTTTGAGAACCCAAAATTTTTTGAGGGAAACCCAAATTTTCGTTGAGCTATATATAAATTTTGGACAAAATACCCTAATTTTTGTCACCCTATTCGAAGTAAAGGGTGCGAGCCAATACCGTAGGTTGCGGTATCTTTAGCTATACTACGTGATACGTATTATCTCCTCCCTAATTTTACGTCCCCAATAATTTTTTTCGTCACTCGTGGACATACTTAATTTTGCCACTACTGGGATAATTTGTGTGTGTATACGTTCTTTTTAGGTGCTTAGCCCTCATTATTTTTGATGTACTTTAACCTGTATTGATATTGATATTTACGGCATTAAACCTTGTCCGTAACTACCATGGAGTCATTATTTTGCCCCATCCGACAATTTTTTGACCCACTCGTAGCCAACCACGTCCATATTCGTTCCTAAACTTGTGTACGACTGTATGGATACCTACCTAACTATGAAACACCTACACGCACGGGCGTCGTGCGCACACACACACACACACACACTAACACACTACACACACACACACCAACACACGCACACATCCTTTACACACCAGCACACACACACAACACACACCACACACACACACACACCTACACCTACACACACACAACCACACAGCACACACATCTTACACTCTTATACAGACATTCACGTATGCCGACTTGTATACATAAAAAACATTCACTATGACCACTGTACATCTTACCCATAGACACTTGTACAGTATACTACTTATACACACGTGTCGCGTGCGCCAACACACATACACACCCTTGACAGATGCCATGGGTTCAAATTGATCCACGGTAATTATTTGGCTTCTCTTTATGGACTTAGCCTTTTTTTTTGATGTCTTAACTTGTTTGACTCATGATATTTCGTCCTTTAATCACTTGCCATATATACCATGGTGAGTCAATTTTATGTACCCTACGACTAAATACTTTGATTGACTTTGATTTTTTTTTGGTTCCCAAATTCATCGTAAGATAGTATCTATAGTGATGTTCTAGTAGTTGTATCTATGATTATTCTATGAGTGCCAGGTTGAGTGCCCAGCGTGTAGTATGCCTCCAAAAAGGTTAATTTGAAAGTGCCAATGAGTGCCATAATGAAGTGCCAAGTGAGTGCCTCATAGTGAATGAATGTCAAGTGAGTGCCACATAGTGCCAAGTGAGGCTAATCATAGTGCCTAACATGAAAGTGCCACTTCAATTTCAAAGCCTTTTATAGACTATACTCCCCTGAGCTAGAATAGCCCTTAAGATGGGTGTCTACCCCTAGGTATAAGGGTATTGGGAATCGATTGGTGTATATATCAAGTTGCATAGGATGTACTTGCCATAACATAATGAGTTAGTCTTTTTCTAGACAACTATAGAATAAACCACTTCGAATTATTAGAATATCCTATATAAATTATACACACGACACATCGAGTACACTACGACGACTTAATACACACATTCACTCTGACCACTATACACACATATAGCACACTAAATCACTATTAATACCACTAATACTAGCATTACACATTCGTGCCACACAACAGATACACTTTACACTTACACTCACACACTCGATATTTGACGCTTTCAATAAAGACATTTAATCCGCTCATGTCATTGACTTGCACTCAGCATTAATGCACTCAGCATTTGATGCCTCAGCCATTAATGTCTCAGCACTTCGACATGCAACTTAACTATCTGAAGGATTGCATCTTCAGTATGATCATCATTTGATGACGTCATCTAGAGTACTCACTCTCTAAACTAGAGTATATTGATGATATATCAGATACGTTTGATGAAATTCACACTCTTGACTGACTCAGATCGTCTTCCTCACTTTATCATAAGAACAGAGTCACAATCTATAATGTCTTCCCTCAAGTTTCTTGATATAGCTTGCCACACAGGCGCAGCAAGCACCACCTTCCCTCAGGATGAGAAGGCCCCCGCACCCACAGATGAGCGACCCGCGAGCGGAATAGAAAAAAAACTTGTAACTTTACAAAGATCATTATTATTTCATGCTAGCATTTTTTATTAAAAAAAGAATTTTCAGCGAACCTAAAAACTGTAACTCAATACAGACCTATTATTTAACCAATATATTATATTTATTAACTTATTTTTACTTTTAATACTTTTTACCTAATACTTTTTAAAATTTATAAATTATTAAAAATTGTATGTAAGAAGAAAAAATTCAGAGTGTCTAGAGAGTCATACTAAGACATTCATTTTTTATCTACAATTGACGAAATTTTAGTGTTAAAAGAACATACAATACGATTTTACATACCGTCTATAAGTCAGATAAATAGCAGTAAGACATATAGAGGTGTTATATACTCAATTACTAGGGATAAGTATGCGCTTTGTAAGTTTGACACTCTGTCCTTTACTTTCGCCATGTCTCACTTGCTGCCTTTTAACTGCTTTAACTTCATGTATTTACTGCCGTTAACTTCCTGCCTTTACTGCTTGTATTACTCATCTGTCTTTACTGCTTTAACTCCTCTGCTTTACTGTTTTACTCTCTGCTTTACTGTTTTAAACTCTCTGCTGTTACTGCTCTGACTACGTAAACTGTAATGTAGAAGTGTAAAGTGTTGTGTGTTAACGTTTTGAATGTTAAGAGTTTAAATTGTAATCAGTACAAGAATTAATATATTTAGAATGTTGAAGTGTTTAGAATGCTAGTTCTATTCGAAATTAGAAAGTTATTGGTTTGATATTAAGTGTCTGAACTTACAGCGCCCCCCCAACTATAAATAATTATAGGTTAGAATGATAAGACTGGAATTTATAATGCCTAAAATATTGTAGTACTAAAAGCTAAATTATAAATTAATTTAATCCCCCCCATAAGCTCGCTTCTAACTTCTACCATTAACAACGATTCGAGATTATGATCATTGAAATAAAAATCATCTGAAGAGTAACAAGTTTGATGAAATATTTAGCTATCTCACACACACCACACACACCACCACACCACACACACACACACACATATATATAATATATATATTATATATATATATATATAATAATATATATATATATAAGTGAGTAGGGCTAACTTATTGCACGTGGCCTGGCTGGGGTAAAAATGATGACCAAATTTACTCACATAATTGGAGGTCCTCACTTGGTGGTAAAAAATGATTAACCCCCAATTTTACCTGCCCTTGACCTTTTCGGGCCTTGACCTTTTTTTCTGAGCGGTATTTTACCCTGACCTTGACCTTTTGGCCTTGACCTTTGTTTGAGAACCCGGATTTTTTGAGAACCCGGATTTTTGAGAACACCCAAATTTTTGAGAACCCAAATTTTGAGAACCCGGCATTTTTTGAGCCGATTTTTTGAGAAACCCGGAATCGTTTTGAGAGCCTAAATTTTTTTGAGAACCCCCAAATTTTTGAGAACCCAAATTTTTGAAACCCAAATTTTTTGAGAACAACCCTAATTTTTGAGAACCTTAATTTTTAGCATCCCTTCGGAGGAAAGGCTGCGGCACGATAACGGGTGCGGTCAGGCAACCGTGTACGATCTGATTCTCCCCATTATTACGCCACCCTAATTTTTTCGACCGTGGGGCATTTTTGCCCACGGTAATTTTATATCTTCCTTTAGGCTTAGCCCTTATTTTGATTTTTTTAGCTTTTGATCATTGATATTCGGCATTTAAACCTTGCCCTACACTATTGGTCATTTTGCCCACGACCATTTTTTTTTTTTGCGTTCTCTACTTTTCGTAGCCCACCTTTTCTGGGTCCCAAGTTCGTTGCCGTAGTAGTGTCTTGTTGACGCTGTATGGACCTACCTCTAACTGAAACACTACACACGTGCGAGGCGCACACGACACAACACAACCTTACGCATTTACACACATCACCAACACACACACACTATCACGTGAGAGTGGGCGAGCTGAGCGGAGTCAGCAGCCACACACACACACTACACACACACATTTACATATTCACACACACACACACACACAGCACACACACACACACACACGGTAACACACACGCACACACACACTTACATGTATACAACATTCACTTGATGCCACTTATACCATACATGTCACTATACACTAATTGGACTCTAGAGCAACTACAATTTACACCTTATACACACGTGCGCGTGCGCTCTCACATACACACCCTTGACAGATGCCATGTGCAAATGACCCACGTGTGTAATTGGCGGCTCCTTTATGGACTTAGCCTTTTTTGATGTCTTAAACCTTGTTTGACATGATATTTCGGCGCCATATACCATGGGTCAATTTGACCACGCTACAACTGATGTCGTGTGGAGGTTCCCAAATCAACAGTAAGAAGTCATCAGGAGTTGTTCTATTATGTTCATATGATTATTTATGAGTGCCAGGTGAGTCCAGGTGAGTGCCAAGTGAGTGCCATGATGTCCAATGAGTGCCAAGTGGTGCCAATGGGTGCCCAAGTGAGTGCCACATATGACATCTTTTATATGTTGTTCCAAGTTCTGAGTGCCGACTTTTTTTTTCAATGTCCTGTTTTTCTTTTATTGGTCTCTGTCTTCTTGTTAGTTCCTTTTATTATTGTCTCCTATATTTTTATGGGTGTTACCCCTATGTAATAAAGTATAGAACGATGTGTAAAAATTAAACTACATAATGGCTCCCTACGATAGTTAGTCTTTTTAAATAACATTATATATCTTACTACGATGCTGAGCTTAAGTAGTGTGCTATCGTGGTGTGTGTGTGTGCACTATGGACACTGACCGAACTATGCACTACAATTAAACCATAGTACGACTTACACGGGCGTACCACACACAGAGACATTACACTTTACACTCACACCTCGATATTTGACGCTTCAGCACTTAATCCCTCGCATGCCATATATTTTATTAACATATATGTTTTCTTTGATATTTTATAGATAATCCATTCTATTCTCTTTATTTTCGTTGAGAATCACGTTTCTACTCTTTAACTTTGTAATGTGAAGAATAAAAACGTACAGTCGCAGCAGTGGCTCACGAGCTTCATGATACAAACTATTTCTCTTTTTAATAACATTGTACGAACCATTATGTAAGAAACAGATAATTACGTCTTACAACCCTTTGAAATGCAGCTAAAGCCATGTGATGTAACGAACTTTCGAAGGGCATGGCGTAGTTATCCATCTCTTTTAACACCATAGGTCCGATCATATAGTATTGCTTTCTATTGTATTGAACTTGGGCACACTTGTCCTATACTGCGTTTACGCATGTCTAAGTCTGACTTGCCGTATAAGCTCTACTGGTTGTTATTAGCTTTAACCTATCTTTACTTTGCTTTGAACCTTTCTGGCTTTATCTGCTTTAAACTTCTGTCTCTTTTACTGCTTTATATCTTCTGCTTACTGTTTAAACTTTTATCCCAGGCTTTTACTGTTTTGTTAAAATAACTCAGTTATATTATGAATCATGTTATTGTCCTTAGTTTGTCTCAAGTAGTCTCGTTTATTTGTGAGTGTAGATAATTTATTATTATTATTATTTTATTATTTTTATTATTATTTTTATTATTTTTCATTAAATTACTTAGTGTTATTTACTTCTAGTCTATTGTTTTATTCATTATTCTAGCAAACACGAATGAAAGCACGACCACACACACCACACACACCACACACGCGCACACACACCACACACACAACACAACACACACACACACACATCACACACACACACAATCACACACACACACACACAGCACACACACAACACACAACACACACACAGCACGACACACACACACACACACACACACACACACACATACACTTACACTGACATACACACATTCACCTATGACACTACACACACCAAATTTCACTCATAGCAGCTTTATACACTCTCTACACACTAGGACACTCCTAACATTCACCGAATATATACACATGGGTCAACACAGCACACACACACACACACACACATCACGAGCACACACACACCACGAGACACATTACACTATATACCACATTCACTATAGATACTTATACACACATTCAATATGACTACTTACATTTGTCCTAGACACTTACATTAACACTATACACTCTAGCACACACACAGTTGATTTAAAAAGTCTTACACTGACCACAGAGATTTACTTACAAACTTCACTATCAGTAATTTACCTTCACTCACACACACGAATGTTACTTACACAATCACGAGACGTTACTTTACACATGCACAACAGATTTACACCGACACCCACTACATCACTACACACTATCACCACGCTGACACATACTGTACACCATATAACGTAGATCAAATATATAAATAAAAACACTCTTATGTTGTCTTAAGTTAACACGTCAAATTTATACTTACGTCTATTCACAATATACACTGAAAATTATTTCATAAGTATTTCTTATAACTAACATTCTATAGATATTATCTAAACATTATCATTTTACTTTAACTACGCTCAATCTTTACAACTTTTTTTTTTAATTTATCAATTTTAAATAAATTGTATGTAAGGGAGAAAAAAAAAATTCAGAGTTCTGATATATTAAACATTCATTTCTCAATTTGTAACGAAATTTATATTGGACAAGAAATTATATACTTATACTGTTTATCACTTTTGTATTTCATATACATTTATAACATAAGTCAGAGTATTAAAATTTAATACTTTACATAACAGATTTTATGAGAATTTTATTAAAAACATATTTAATTTGAAGATTCTAATCTTCCCATACCATCATTAGCCGGAATCAGCCCACTCGTCCTACAATTCTCTTCTCCAAGCTATGCACACGTTTGGTTGATTAGGTATCTGTCCTCTGTACTTACTGCTGTACATCTCTTTAGCACATGTTCATAAGTTTAAAAAATAACAGCAAATAAAGTTACTGTTCTCTGTTAACACGTTTAACATATGATATTTGTATCTAAAATTTCAATTTCTAAGTTTTACCTTTTAACACTGTCATAATAACAAATTATTTCAGCCTTAGCACTTTTATACTTACAATTTGCATCGATGCTAACTAAAAACATATTTTTCAACATAGCTATTGTATAAGTTTTATACATATACCGCGCGTTTATCTTACTATGCTGTCCATTTACCTTATGTTATTTAATACTAGTGCTACAGTGACAATCGCATCACCGAGTTATTATAGCTACTAACTACCCGCCACTCTCCTTACTAGCATTATACTCGAACAGATGACCTTACTACTCTCTGCTAATAATATGTTGTTGAAACAACTAACTATTAGGTTTATTAACTCTTAGTGATATACTCTTTTGTAACTGGCGATTTAATGAGCCATAATCCTAGCGTCCATAAATATATTTCAAACTCGATCTCTTTATCTGTTATTATAATGTTGTTGCATACATAACTACATTTTATCTTTCCTAAATTTAGAGTGCCTATAAAGGATAATTCACATGCCGTAAGTGTGGATAAGAATCCATGGTGTGCGTGTAGTGGACGGGCCCCTATCGATTTGTGATTCCAGTTAATTCGGAGTCCAGAGTGCTCAATAATGTGTATTTCCACGATATGGATGCATTGAATCTATATTGTTATTATTGCATTTATTTATAAATATATTTTCCAAAGCTGGTAAAGCATGTGTCGGATTCGTGTCGATAGATCCATTAAGTCAATAATGGGAAAAATGGAGGATGGAATATATTGATTTTATCGCTATACTCGTGATTGTCGGGGATCAACCTTATCCTAGTATGATATCGTGTAATGTGTTATCGCAGAATATTTTATCGTCTTTATGAAAATTAACTTATGCGTGTTTAATCTTGTATTAGCAGCAGGTGTGTGTTTATTATCTTTTAGACCAAACTCATTTTAAAAATCATAGTCATTTCTAGCTGTTAAAGCGGTAGGGGTCACAAGTTATTCTGATTTTTATGTATTAAAGTAGTTTCTATTTTAATTAACTAAGCGAGATATATCATTCTCCTATAGTATAAATTACTTACATTGAGAATAATAACTTAATTTCACTAGAATAGCATAAGTAATTAATTCACTTATGTATCATAAGGCTATAAATCCACAGGCCTAGTTGAATTATTATATCTATTCTTATGTGAAAATTAATAATTATTCCTCAACTGTAAGTATTATTATAAAGTATGATTTATATACACCTTTCCAGTAAAAATAAACCACTTTTTAATACAAATCAGATAACTTGTGACAACCGTCTAACAGCTAAAATGACTAAGTATTTTTAAAATGTGCAGTTTGCGGTCTAAAGATAGATAAATACTACACCTGCTCTTAATATCAAAGATTAAAGAACAAAGTTAATCTTTCAAGAAGGACGCATATAATATACATTTTGCTCGACCTTAGAATCATCAGTACAGATATAATCATTACGTGGAATGACTAAGTCGATTACTCTTCCGTACCAACTCGACAGTCTAAGGAAAGTACATTCTCCTTCTTTACCTTCAGCCTTACAAGACTCTTACGCAGCTCCTCAGCTGTTTTTCAGCTTTGGACTAAAAGTCCAGCTATGGCTTATAAAACTTTACTGACTTATAATTAATCAATAGATTCTTTCCTAATACGGAAATACCTGTTTTTTCTGACACATGGACGTATTAGGGATTAAAGGTCCAAATCGACTGCGTTATCCTACAGAAATTTGGCCAAGATGTATTACCTAAATTCTACCTAGCCTTTGCCTAAAATTCTCGCGCCCAGGGTGGGCAGTCCAGGTATCCTAAAGGGTGAGGTTATTGCACAACATTACTTACGATTGAATAATCTATAGGTCTCACGTTTGTGACTAAGCTTAAGATAGTTTGATCCATCGGATTATATTAAGTGACTTTAAATCGCCCACAGTTAGGTGTACTCAATATAATGGATTTCCTATAATTAATGCATCTGATTCATCATTTATGATAGTGTTATTATTATCGTCAATTACTATATTTTTTTACTAGATGTATTTGATTAATAGTTCATTAGTTATTTCTATTTAGTTATCTTGTAAGTGAGTTGACTTGAGTGGTTAGTTTGTTACTTCATGTCTCTACTGTATTATTATTTATGTGAGAACACACACTGACGATCAACCACATCACTACACACGATCAACAACACACCTAGCCACATCACCAACATCACACCACACACACACACACACACAACACACACACACCACACAACACACACCACACACACAGCACCACACACAAAGCAATACACAACTAAACTAATACACACAAATAATAAAGACACAAACACCTACACTTATACACACATTCATCAGAACCACTTTAGTAATCTACAATATCAAACTTATGAACACTATAACTTACATAGTTTAACCATAGACACGTACATTTACACTTATACACACACACACACACACATCACACACACACATCACATACAATGTAACACACAGAGCACCTAGCACACACACACTTACAATACATTGATACTATACTCATCATTCAACTAATATGAAGTAACCCTTTCAGTACCACACATGTGCGACTCTATTAACACTTACATTTTAAGACCATAGGCATCAATCTTACATTACACTTATACTGTCTAAACACGCACAGAGAGAGTATACCACCTCCTCAGTTTCATGTCATGATTTTACTACAGCTCACACAGATTACCTTACACTCCTATCACATATATATACTATCACACATATTTACTACCATACTCATCAGCAGCAGATAGTTATGCATGAATACACCAAACAAAGCCCAGCACTACAGATCAAGCAGCAACACGCACACTACACACGTTTGCAATTCTAACGTATAATTTATTACAAACATTTTCATTAGTTTTCTTAATTGTAAGACACGTACTAATCGATGTATATTACTATCGATAGGTCAAGGAATTAGACTAGAGATTGGGATTTCAAGTTTCTTAATACTTCTATAATAAATCAAACATCATCTTTGAACAAAGAATTTATTATTAACTGTTAACTACTTTTGTTTTATAAATTTATAACTTACAAGGTTTAAAATAACTTTTACTAAATTTTTTATGAAATTTTTATGCAAGACCACATTACTGATTTTATATCTTTGACTTCTTCCGTAGAGTACGTAACAATATAATGATCTCTTTGTATATAAAATAGGTGTCAAGCACACAAATCTTTAGTCTACCACACATGTGTATTTATAACACACAGCCCCTGTGGCGACTAGTTATTGTATAGAACTTTATAAACAAAAAGTACCTTAACAGTTAATTAATAAAATTTCTTTTTCAAAGATAATGTTATTATTATAAGAATGTTTTAAGAAACTTGAAATAATATTTAGTTATATATTGAATGAGTAATATAAATGCTCGTGTTTAAATTAAACATTAAAATCTGTTTTAATAAATTATAACGTTTATATGTGTAAGTGATGTGCAAAGTGGGTGATGGTTGTGTGTTGTGTGTCTGTGTGAATGTGTATGTGTGTGTGCATGGTGTAAGTAAATCTGTGGTGTGTGTAATAAATCTGGGTGTGTGAGTGTAAATGTAAATCTGTGTGTGAGTGTAAGTAAATTCTGTGTGAGTGTAAGTAAATTCTGTGTGAATGTAAGTGTCTATGGTAAAATGTAAGTGTCTATGGACAAAATGTAAGTGTCATAGTGAATGTGTCTATGGGAGTGTATGTCATAGTGAATGTGTGTATAAGTGTAAGGTGTGCTGTGTGATGATAAATGGGGCATGTGGTGTTGTGTACATGTTGTGATGTGTGTGTGTGACCACTGTTGTATAAGTGTAAAGTAAGTGTCTATGGGTAAATGTAAGTGTCATAGTGAAGGTGTGTATAAGTGTCATAGGTGAATGTGTGTATAAGTGTAAGTGTATGTGTGTGTGTGTGGTGTTGTATGTGTGTACGTGGTGTGTGTGTGTGTGTGTGAGTGCTGTGTGTGTGTTGTGTGTGTAGTGTGCGTGTGTGTGTCTCATGGTGTGTGTGTGTGTGTGTGTGTATTGTGTGGTGTGTGTTGTGTGTTGTTGTGTGTGTGTGTGTTGTGTGTGTGTGTGTGTGTGTGTGAATGTGTGTTCTAAATAATAATAACAATAGGCATGAAGTAAATAACACTAAGTATAATAAAAAATAATTAAAAAATAAAATAATAAAAATAATAAAAATAATAATAAAAATAAATAAAAATAATAATAAAATAAATAAAAAGTATTAAAACAAAATAAAAAACATAATGTTAATAAATATATGAGGGTTAAAGCAGTAAAGCAGAAGTTAAAACAGTAAAGCAGAAAGTTAAAGCAGTAAAGCAGAAAGTTAAAGCAGTAATGCAGAAAGTTAAAGCAGTAAAACAGAAAGTTAAAGCAGTAAAGCAGTAAAACAAAAGCAGTAAAGCAGAAAGTTAAAGCAGTAAAGCAGTAAAACAAAAGCATACTAATCCTCTAGGTGTTAGGTAATAACACCTCTATTGTTTTACTGCTTTACTGCTTTAAGGGTTGTAAAGTATATGTTTTCAATAAAATTTCGTACAATTTTATTAAAATAAAATGTTTATATAACAGAAACTCTGTGTGTTTTTATTCTACATTACAAATTAAAAATAAAAAAGTATTAAAACAAAAATAAAAATAGAAATAATAAATAAAAAGTATTAAAACAAAATAAAAAATATAAAAGAAAAACATAATGTTAATAAATATATGAGTTATAAAGCAGTAAAGCAGAGAGTTAAAAACAGTAAAGCAGAGAGTTAAAACAGTTAAAGCAGAGGAGTTAAGCAGGGAAAAACATGAGTTAAAGCAAGTAAAGCAGAAGTTTTAAAGCTAGGTAATGAACAGGAGTTAAAGCCTGAGTAAAGCAGGATGAAGGTTTAAGAGCAGTGAAGTGTGTGGGAGTCAGTAAAAACAAAGGCATACTAATCCCCTTGGTGTATTAGGTAATAACACCTCTATTGGTTTTACTGCTTTTACTGCTTTAAGGTATGTAAAGTATATAGTTTTTTAATAAAATTATCGCGACTAATTGTAGTAAAATAGAATGTTTATATATCAGACACTCTGAATTTTTTCTTCTACATACAATTTTTAAAAATTATAAATTAAAAAGTATTAGTAAAAAGTATTAAGTAAAATAATGTTAATAAATATTGGTTAAATAATAGGTCTGTAATGTTGTTACAGTTTTAGGTTCGCGAAAAGGTTTTTTTAATAAAAAAATGCTTAAGCATGAAATAAAATGAATGACTTATAGAAATATATTTTTCATTCGCTCGGCGGGTCGCACCTGTGGTTGCGGGGCCTCCATCCTTTGCGGGGAGGGGGGCTTGCCTGCGCCCTGGTGGGCAGCTTATATGAACTTGCGGAAGACACTTATAATTAACTCATGTTTCTATGATGTGGGAAGAGATGAGTCATTCAAGGTGATTTCATCAAAGATGAATCATCAAGATAGGCATGAACCGCAAAAGATGACGTCATCAAAGATGAGTCATCAAAGATTAAACCTTCAGAAGTTAAGGCATCAATTGTCTGAGACATTAATGCTGACAGCATCAATGCCTGAGGCATTAATGCTGAGCATTCAATGCTGAGGGATTAATGCTGAAGCGTCAAAATATCGAGTGTGCTGAGTGTAAGTGTAAGTTGTATCTGTGTGTGGGTACGAGTGTAAGTGTATATGGTTTTCTTATAAGTGTAATAGTGTGTAAAAGTGTCATAGTGAATGTGTGTATAAGTGTGGAAATGTATGTGTGTGTGTGTATAAGGTGTTAGAAAAAGACTAACTCTTAGTAGGAAGCATCCTAGCAACTTGTAATATACACCAATCGAATCCTCGTACCTTTAACCTAAGGGTAGACACCATATTAGGGCTATTCTAAGGCTCAGGGAGGGCTAGAAAAGGCTTGAAAAAATGGCCACTCAGTTGGCACTATGTGGCCACTCACTTGGCACTATGTGCACTCACTTGGCACTCATTGGCACTCACTGGGCACTATGGCACTCAATTGGCACTCACTTGGAGCACTCAACCCTGGCA
>JABUQX010067487.1:20000-65494 GCA_015478945.1 Trachelipus rathkii
CCTTAGAAAATATAGTATAGTATAGTATATATATATATATATATATATTAATTTATATTATATATAGAGAGAGCATAGTAGAGAAGAGAGAGAAGAGAGATGAAGAGAAAGAGAGGTAAGAGAGGAGAGAGAAGATTAGGGAGTGAAGAGAGAGAGACAGTACAGACAGACATATATGAATAGATAGATAGATATGAATTAGAATAGATATAGATAAGGTAGAATAGATAGATTAGATAGATAGATTAGATAGATAGATAGATAGAATAGATAAATAGAATAGATAAATAGATGGATAGATAAATAGAGTAGTATAGATTAAGATTTAAAATAGATTTCACTCCTTAGAATTTAATTAAGTTCATAAAATGTCTGAGGTATTATAATTTTGATAATTTATCTAGTGTTACATAAAGTCCTGTAATTATACATTTATTCTATATTCATTACAATTTTTTTAAAAAAATATATTATATGTATTAAAACATTGTTATTATTTATAATATACTAATTCAAAAAATCTAACCCTGTCCGCATGGATCAGTGTATGTTTGCGATGGTGTTAGTCGGGAAGGAATGACGTACTATATATAATAGCTGGTTAGGGTGGACTCAATATATGATTTCCATATTTGAACGTGAAGCACATAATAATTCATTTAATGAATATCTAGTATGTATACTATACTTATATACTGCTATGTAGTTACCCTATATATAATAGGTAATTTATATATATTTATATATCACGCTTTACATAATTGGGACAGGATTACATGTTATATACATTTTCTTTGATACAACTATTGATATGAGCGTATGTTTCCTAGTGTTATAGATTTAATATATTTTATAACTAATTTAGCTGTCTTACCTGAAAAAGAAAATATTTATAATATCGAAATAAAATTCAATATAATATGTAATTAATAAAAAATAAGTATAAAGAATGGCAACCTTTTAGAATTTAATTCATTACACCGTAGATAAATATAAGTATTTAAATTTATCATTTACTCAGAATTCAGCGATAAGGGGGTTATTATTGATGCAATGATATACATATAGTATATATATAGTATATATATTAGTATATATAATATATAGTACATGTTATCTTAAATGCTTATGAGATTAGAGACAATTTCTAGGAATTGATGCCATTATAAGTACTAATTATTATATATATTAGTATGTGTAAATATGAAAACCAATTACCAATACTTTTAAACTCAATTACATTCTAAGAAAAGGCATAGGTAATTAGTCACGAATAATCATATCAAGTCTGTCATAAAAGTCTAATTAATTTAATTTAAAATGGAAATTATTTCCACTTACATAGTAATGAGTGAAACCATAGACTTACATCGTGTTCTCATCAAGAATATACATATATAAAGTAAATGATGCATATAAGTCAGTCTATACTAATCAATATATAATAACTACTATAATACTACTAATTTACACATGTTGGCATTTTGCCTTTAAATATAACTAACCAATATTTATAAGTTTACTATTATTAATAATAATTAAAAATAAATAAATAATATTAATAATAAAATAAATTAATAAATATTATTAATAATAATATATATAATTAATAATAAATAATAATAATATCATTATAAATCGAGTGAGCATATAATCTATAAATCCAATGAAAACTAAATACTATATATGATATCTAAATGTAGAATTCTACACACATTACTATCTAAATAAATTGTATATAAGAAGAAGAACGCGAACATAAGAAAGAAAGCAAGAAGAAGGACAAGTCACTAAGAAGGAGAGGAGACAATAGTAATTGTACACTGGCACACGTCAGAACAAACGACAGATGATGATAGGAACGCAAGAAGTAAATGACAGGAGAATAAAGCTTCAAGTAAGAAGACACAGTGATAGCACAGATGTGTAAGGAGAGAAGAAGAAGAAGAAGAAGCTTCTGATCTGACCTCAAATCACAATGTCATTACAGAAAGGTCGATTGTATAACAACTTTGGTCAATGTTAATCTTCCTTAGGTGGTGAGTCAATATCTGATATCCATTTCTAATACCATACTATGAAAGATAAGATGATTAATTTTGTCAAAAGTGGGTTAGGGAATTCTTGTAAGAAATACAAAGCTTGGTCAAAATATTACTGGCCACGGAATTAGCGAGCTTTAAGCCAATTTATTTTTATTTTATTTTGAATTTTGAATATATACTTCTATATAACGTGCTTAAAATACACAACAACTGCCCAAACTCTATAATGTTTTTGGTTAATGTTATAGCCTGATTCATGAGTGCAATAATTTTCAATTAATTTTACACAAATAATAAAATAATTACCGTAGCTACTGCTATCAATGGTCTCACAAAAATTGCGTCTATTTGAATAATAATAATAATAATAATAATAATAATATATAAATAATAATAATGAATAATATATAATAATAATGAATAATAAAATATATAATACACTAATAATAATTAATAATATAATAAATAATAATAATAATAATAATAATATAAAATAATTAATAATAATGAATAATAATAATTATATAAATAATATAATAATTAATAACAATACCTTTGGCTTGCTCCAAACGGAGCAAGACTTGTCTGAGCACGTTTTATAACGCAACTGCGCAGAGGGCTCGTTCTTCGCTCGCCCCGATGGAAACCAATCCCATAAAATACTTTCATTGATGACTAAAATTGTATGTGAAAAACGTTATACGTTTTCTCGTGCTGTTTATTTTTAATAGGATATGTAAAAAGCAAAATTAAAAATTAATTTATCTATAACAACCTTTCATCTAAGCATATAAGACAACTCACTACTGTGGCCCGGACGTAATAGGCGAAAGGATGGTAGTTTATTCATAAACATAATGTTGCTCCACATCATTCAACAAATCGATACGAATTTGGAACGTTTTTTTGCATGTTTAAAATTAATATGATATAGAAGATAATGTTCCCTTGGAAATTATTATTATTATTATTATTATTATTATTATTATTATTATTATTATTATTATTATTATTATTATTATATTTATTATTTATTATTATATTATTTATTATTTGGTTAGTTAAGTGTTGAGTATATGTAAGATTATTTTAGTGTAATGAGTTATGTCCCTATCAGTAAGAAAGTAGTAGTGAAGTAGCGTAGTAGTTTGACGTAGTAGTAGTAGTAGTAGTAGTAGTCAATCAATTTCTCCATCACTGTAAGGGAGCGGAGGGGGGGATAAGAACGGACACTACAGTCTATGGAAAGAAATGGCGCGTTCCTCTCTCTGAGTTCCATGAAAATAATTGACCACGTGACCCGAAGGGATGACGTCATAACTCAATACGCCACTAGAATGATTTCTTCCGGTCGAAAAGGTACTCTTTTTCTTTCTTTTCTTCTCACTCACTTCTTTTGAGCTTGTTATGCTCACACACAAGGCGCGCGCGCACTCAATACACCTAACTCTCTCCTCTTTCTCTCTCTCTCTTCTCTCTCTCTTCTCTCTCTCTCTCTCTGCTCTCTCTCTCCTCTCTCTCATTCTCTCTCTGTCTCTCTCCTCTCTCTCTCTCTTTCTCTCTCTCTCTCTCTCTCTCTCTCTCTCTCTCTCTCTCTCTCTCTCTCTCTCTCTCTCATACATACATGCACATCCTCACACACAAGCACACCACACGCTACAATATATATATATATATAGTATTATATATATATATAGTATATATGTATATATATATTGATATATATATATTATATTATTTATAAATATAATACTATATATATATAATATATATATGTTATTAAAAGTATTAATCCTTTTAAATTAGTTCTTGATTTTAAAGTTGAATAATTTTATAATAGATATATTAATAATATAATGATAGATAATAATAATTAATATAATAAATAATATAATAATAATAATTAAATAATTGAATAATAATTAATATTAATGAATAATAATAATAAATTTAACCTTTTAATAATAAAACATTAAAAGACAAGCTGAATAATATTAATAATACATAATAATAATAATAATAATATAATAATAATAATTATAATAAATAGGGATCCTAATTCCATGTATCTAAAATCAGTTTATAGTTATCTTTGAAATACCTATATATTTCATGTCAATTTCAGATGTCGGATGTTTAGATTTGTTGAAAGCAGTGAGTGGATTGCGGATTGGCATGTGAATGTATTTAGCAAACATTCCTGAATAAAAAGTAATAAATTGTCTACCATTTACTGCGTAGTCAGTCTCCCTGTTTTATTAATATGTAAAACAATTGTTCCCATTCTTGATAAAGCGAGTGAATCATAACACACACACAATATATATATATATATATATTATTTATATTCTATATATGATATATGGTTTATTATTTTTGTTATTATTATTGTTTGTGTTTTATATTTTTTATTTATTTTATAGTATAATAATATATTATTATTATATTATATTAGTATATCTAGTTATTATTATTTATATATTATATTATTATATATAGTTTTTTATTATTATATATTATATATATATATTATATATATATATATATATATATATATATATATATTATATATATATATTTATATTATAGTAAAATTTTTTAATATTAGTTTAAATGTATTATATTTAAGTTTTTAACTTATATAATGGATATTTTATGTTACTTTAAAACCTTAGTGGTAAAGAATTATTTTTTAAATATTAAAAAAAAGAAAAACATTATGCGAAGACTATTCGATGATAAAAAAGGGAATAAATTATTATTATTATTATTTATATAGAAAAAAAATTATAAAAAACTTTGGATGAATTTGATGATGTAAACAAAGTGTGGAAGAACGTCGTATCTGGTGCAGGAGACTGGTGGAAATGGAGAACAAAAAGTGGCTTAAATGAAGGTCAAAGACAAGAGGGTAAAGTACCGCTTTATCTCTCCTGTCAACGAGCCATGTTCTCTCGCATCGTCTCGTTACAAACAATAATACGCCAATGTTTTACGGCGTAAGTCTTCATCAATGGAAGAGAGAACGAAGAGTAGAGAGAGAGAAGAGAGAGAAGAGAGAGAGAGAGGAGATGAGAGAGACGAGAGAGAGAGAGAGAGAGAGAGAGAGAGAGAGAGTGAAAGCGAGACCGATAGAGATAGACAGAGAGACAGGCAGAAGAGATAGGGAGAGACAGAGGGATACAAAAAAAAAGACAGATAGAGAGAAGCAGAAACAGAGACCAGAGAGACAGACAGACAGACATAGAAAGAGAATAGTGAGACAAAGAGTAGAAAAAAGGAGGCTAGAATAATGAAGATGAGAGAAGAGAGAGAGAGAGAGAAGGAGAGAGAGGAAGAGAGGAGAGAGAGAGAGAGAGAGAGAGAGAGAGGACGTTATAGGAGGTACTTCCTTGTTTCACCTTCAGAGAAGGAGCAATTGATGTCGAATGGAAAGGTTGATAACATTAATAAATTTAAAGATCTTTGCTTGAGTCTTGTCTGCATGTTCTCTGTCATGATCAGAGCGTGTAACATTCTTTCAAGAAAAACACAATTCTGCAGAAATCGTAAATAGAAATTGACTTTTCGTAACCAAGCCAAGGTCTATCTAACAAGAACTTTAAAAAAAATGCAAATCTTACATAATATTATATATATATATATTATTATTAATAATAATTACTACATTTTTTAATATTTTTAGTTTTTATTTTTTTATTTTGTTATTTTATTTTTCATTTTTTTTTTATTAATATATATGTAGTTTTTTTAATATATATATTATATATTTATATTATAAATATTATGTATTTATTTTTGTGATTATTTAATTATATATATATAATATATATTTATTATAATAGATATTTATATAAATTATATATATTTTTATATATAATATATATATATATATATATATATATATATTTCAGATGGAGAAAGGCTTAGGGTCAAAAAGACACCCAATAGAGATGGGAAATCACTCCAAACAAGTATCAAAATTAAAGGTCAACATGCTCTTATGCATCCACGGTATTTCAAAGTGACACAAAGTTAATAAGAAGAATAGAAAAAGGAAGGAATCAGGTTTAATAATATTTAATATTTTTTATTTATTTTAATTCGATTATGACTATTTTCAAAGGAAATAATACATAATACTTTAAAAATAAAAAAAAATAAGAAAAACATAAAAATGATAATAAAATAAAAGATATGACAACAGCGCTTCAATATTTCCCACTTACAGTGTTCTTGTGTTTAAAATCAAGTTGTCCTGCAACATTAATGTCGCTTTTTTTTCTTTTTTTGTGGTTGTGCCATATATTTTATAATTTAGATCATTGAGAAAGGGTTTGGGTATTTTAGAAGTAAAACAATACCTTTGTATAAGCAACCACCATGCTACGGATGCATGACAGTTCTTGGTACACGATCTCTCACTTGGGTCTTTCTCCCACTTCAGATGATTACCGAATTATTATAATAAAATAAAAGATTATAATTTACTATTTCCCCTGAAAATAGCAAAAAATAAAAAAAATAAATAAAAAAAAATAATAAAAAGAAATCAAATAAATATATTAATACTAAACCAAAGGAAATGTGTTCCAGACTTTGCAGATAGGGTACATAAAGGATATAGTGGTTAAGTTTCGGGTCAAAGAGTGTTTAGAAGAGCAGTGTGCATTTATAATGACGATTTTGTAATGAGAGTGAAGTAACAGATATTAGAGAATATAGAGATAATCAGTGAGAATGGGAGAATTGATGAGACGAAAGATTCTTGACTCCTTTCGAGAAGGGTTGCGTGAGGGTGACCTCCCCAAGTATGGGATGCATAATATTGCATGCATAATATTGCAAGGACAGACAAAACATCTTTAAAGAGCAAAGAAGATGCTGCAGAACATCCGGCCTCCTAAACACTAAACACGTATTTAGAGAGAGAGAGAGAGAGAGAGAGAGAGAGAGAGAGAGAGGGAAGAGAGAAGAGAGAGAGAGGAGAGAGAGAGAGAGAGAGAAAGAGAGAGAGAGAAGAGAGAGAGAGAGAGAGAGAGAGGAGAGAGGAGATCGGTGTCGGTGCGTGTCGGTTGCCGGTCCTGTCGGTGTCGGTGTCGGTGTCAGTTCGGTGTCAGTATGCGCGTCAATGTCCGGTTGTCGGTGTCGGTGTCGGTTGTTCGGTGTCGTATGTCGGTGTCGGGATCGGTGCAGGATGATCAGTGTCTGTGTCGTAGGTGTCAGTATCGGCTCATTGTCGGTGTCCGGTGTCACGGTTGTCAGTGTCTGACTGTCTGCTGTCTGAGTCTGTGTCTGTGTCTGCTGTCTGCTGCTGAAATGTCGGTTGGTGTAGTCGGTGTTGTAGTCGGTCAGTGTCGGATTCAGTATCGGCTCAGTGCGGTGTCGTGCTAGCGTGTCGGTGTCGGTGTCGTTCGGTGTCGGTGTCGGTGTCAGTGACGCGTGTCTGTTGTCGGATGTCGGTTAAAATGTCAGTAAGTCAGTTATCAAAAGCGTCAGTGTCGGAATTGTCGTGTTTCAGTGTCAGTCTGATGTCTGTTAGTTCTGTGATCTGTGTCTGTGTCAGGTGTCGTGT
Source organism: Trachelipus rathkii (assembly GCA_015478945.1). Taxonomy (NCBI): domain Eukaryota; kingdom Metazoa; phylum Arthropoda; class Malacostraca; order Isopoda; family Trachelipodidae; genus Trachelipus; species Trachelipus rathkii. The sequence continues at coordinate 27,621 of JABUQX010067487.1, forward strand.
CTTCGTATTAATGTCGAGTTCTAAAATGTCGGTGTCCCAGGTTAGAATCGGTGTCAGAAAGCGTGTCGAAATGTCTGTGTCAGTTAATGTCAGTGTTCAAGTGTCTAAGTGCAAGTGTCAGTTATCGGAAAATAGACCGATGTCGTAATCAGTGTATTCTTTGTCAAGGATTGTCGGGAATAGTCAGTAATCGGGCGCCAAATAAGTGCTTTTTAAAATCGAATGTCATGAGTTAAGAGAGTATGTAAAGTGATGCGTCAGTCAATGCTACGCCACAACTCCAGCACATTTTCAAAAATAATAAATAATGAATGTTTAAAATGTGCATTGAAGTGAGGCTGGGATATATCATAACAAACAAACATGCAAAGACAGCGTCCGAATTCCTAGTTCCAGGAAAAAATATCTAATTGAATTTAGTGAGAATGCAAGAAAGAACGAAATATTTAGGGCACTGGCACTGGAGTGGGAAGAATAGATGTTTACCACACCCAACCTAAAATTCCTTATGCCCAGTGACAAGTCTTTACATCGTTCGTATGACGTGTTCATTTCTCCCCATATAATATATATATATATATATAATATATATATTAATATAGATATATATATATGATATATATATATATATATATATATATATATATATATATATATATATAAATATATATATCATATATATATTGTGGTGGGGTGTGTGGTGGTGGTGTAAATAATAAAATAGTGTGTGTGAATGTGTGTGCGAGTGAATAATGGTTGTGTGTGTGCTTTACTCAAGGTTGGGATCAAGTTCCAGATAAAAGCGATCCAAATTACTCCTGGTTGGGATCAAGTTCCAAGTAACAATGATCCAAATTATCCAGGATGGGATCAGTTCCAAATAGAAGTGATTAAATTAAATGAGCGAAACACCCGTTGGCATTAATTAGGACAACAACAAATATACCCAAAAGACATTGCAATAAACTGTCCCATGACCGATGCCAGAGGACAGGGATTTTTTTTTTAATATTGATTGGGCAAGGTCAAGCAGTTTTGGTATAAAAATAATTAATATTCTTAATCAAATTCGTGTATCCTTTGCGAAATAGTTTTGTTTAGCTTCTTCAACATTTTTATATATAATATATATATATATATAATATTATATATATATATATAATATATAATTATAAATATATATAGAATAAAATATATATATATATAATAATATAAATATGATAATATATATATAATATATATATATTAATAATATAATATAGAATATATAAATATATATAAAATATAATAAATATATATATATATATAAAGAAAATATTAATTATATAATATATATATATAATATATATATTATATATATATAATATATTATAATATATATAAATATATATATATATATATAATATAATAATATTAATATATATATACTATATATATATATATAATATATATATATATAATAATTTAGCAATCAATAACAGTTACTTTTATTTTATATTTTATTTAAACAGTTTTAAAAATACTATAACAGCCACACAAAATAATAATTTAATAATAATAAATAATAATAATAAATAATAATAATATATATATAATAATAATAATAAATAATAATAATAATAAAAATAATAAAATAATAAAATAAAAATAATAAATATAATAATATTTATTTATTAATGCAAATGTATTGGGAGAAGTTTTTGAGCAAACTATAATCGTCATCGTCAACGTCATCGGCAAAAATCGGCATATTCATTTTTTAAAATGTCATCTCATACGTCATCGAGCAATTTCGTCCGATTTATTTGAACCGATTAATTGAACAAATATAACGAATTATGAAATAAATAAAAACTCCAGAAATAATTAATAAAATAAATAAATAAATAATAATAGAATAATAATAATAATAAGATAATAAATAAAATATAAAAATAAAAATAATTAAAATAATAAAATAACAACAAATAACAATAAAAATAATAAATAATAATAAAAATAATAATAATAATAATAATAATAATAATAATAATAATAATAATAATAATAATAATAAATAATAAATAATTGATAATATTATTATTTATATAGTATAAATAATATATATATCATATAATATAATATATATATTATATATAATATAATAATACTATAATATATATAATAATAAGATATAATTATATAATATAATATATATAATATATAACTATATTATATATACCCATTTTGCTTATGGTAATTATGACATTCCAGTGCCTAAATGGTTCGCCTTTCTGTTATGCATTCATATCCGCACTCATCCTCCAAGACAGACATATACAATATACACATACTATAATCCACAAACCCCTCTTCTAGACATAACATCTAATACAGGCATCCCAATCCTGTGATATCCATAACAGCTGATAGGGAGAAAAAATTGCCTCACATCGTATAAGTCCTGCGTGTCGTTAGAAAGACGCGACTAAGGGACGTGGGAGTCTAGGTTGAAGCTGACCTACTTACCACTTTATCTTTTGCCAGGAATGCTAAATGCATGCCCTCAGGAGAAGGTCGTGATCGCAAATGAGCGCCCATTCTTATACCTTCGGAGCAAAAATGTATGAATCGTAATCTGTTATAAATTGTACAGAGGATAAAATGTATGAAGTGAAGATGATGCATAGAGTGAATGGATAGTATTTAGAAAGGCAAAATTGATTAGCTCAGCAATTAAAAATAATATACACTCCCTGTGGCTGAAACAAAGATGAAGGAAAACGGTGAAAGAGTGGTAGTGAAGTGATTTTGTCTAAATTCATTTGTGTTGACTGAATGAAAGGAATGAGAGGGATAGAATGAATATTGCAATTCTGATGATGAGTATTGGTAAGGAGAGCTAATGCGTTAGATTGTGTGTGGTGTGAGCTACTAGAAGATACTAAAAGGTTTAAATTTAAGTTTGAAAAGAAGTCAAAAATTTGTGTGGTTGCAGACATAATGATCCATCTAGGTAATGTTGGGTGAGGAAGGTTAATTAATCTGAATGATGATTGGATGGGGGGAATAGTAGATTCAGTTCATTGCCACATATACTGCCCATTCAAGGATTTTTTTTTTAACAGTTCAACCCAACACTTCAATTCAAGGAGAGGATGTAGTACTCTCAAAAGTTCCACCTCTAGCGCAATTACACATATGAGACACAAGACTCATTTCTAATAGTGAGGAAAGATTAAAATTATTCAGTAGGAAATACAAGAAGAATGGAAGAGAATTCCACAAAAACAGAGGTGCCAGTGAGAGAAAGAGTGAAGCACCAACAAGCAAACTATATCCTGAGTAAGAACCCAATGTCAACACAATACTACCCTGCGCAGATTACAGCAACCTATTGTACTACGAAGGCGTACTTAAAGTGAGATCTTACGCGAGTTGATTTAAAGTTCCTCGAGCACTTCCGCTGCCAGAAATGGTACCTATAGGATAGAGATATAAAGCACACAAGAATCACGTCGCAAAGATAGAGAGGGTCAAGTGAACTAGAAAGTACAGGAACGTTTATAAAAAATTTTGCCGAATAAATGACTCGACCCTGTCCAAAAGCACAAAGATTAAATCCAAAAGCCCCCAGATTATGTAGTAAAAGACAGTTCTCCATACATAGAGCGAGATGAGACCTTTGTATACCGGAGGTTAACAACTGAAAAAAGGAGAAAGTCTATCACAGTACTCTAAAACAGGAACTTCCAGTTCTTGAGGTACCCTAGCAATACCTATAACATGTGATGATGAAGTTATTCCAAGACATTTTTTTTCATGTTAGGCCAAGGATGGTTATTGTCAACAGGGAAGACGACAGAACCGTCGAAAGAAGACAAGGAAGTAATAGAAATCAAATAAGATTAATTATGGAGATGAGATTGATAAAAGTTGCGAGTTTTTAAAGAAATTGAATATCAACAAATAGTGATATTCTTATAACCTATCAGCAAGAAAAAAAAAATCGAAAGAATTAGACAGTAAAACCTATAACAGATATATTATCTTTCATAAACTCCTTTTGGGCAACAAGTATCAAGGCGGTCGAAGGTCAACGGAATACGAGTGGATAGATTAGAGGTGCAGGTGAGATCAATTTAAGAAAGTAGGAATAAAGTTAGGAGATAAAGACAGAACCTGCAGGAAACACAACTATGACAGAAAAGAAGAAGAAAAGTGGACCATCAACAACAGCCGATATTGAGCGATTTGAAAAAAAAGCCTAGATATAACTTAATCAAAGAGAGGACAGGAACCCAAAGAGGGAGCTTGAAGAGAGCAGACGCATGCCATACTCGTCAAATGCTTTGGATATGATCAAGCCGCCACACTAAAATTCTCCCATGTAGTATCTAAGGCGAAAAAACCATAAACGGTTTAGATAGGAAGGTATTATCGCCAGTAAGACTTCGTGCAACGAGAAGCCCGTACGTTTGGCGATCGGATGATGAGAGTTTCCAGATAGATCTAAGAAGAGTGAGTTGAGAAAGGTTTTGAAAAGAATCATAGATAGATGCAAGTATGAGCTACAGGGTCAGCATAAGTTTAGATAAGGATCAAGAGCAGCTTTACCTTTTTCGAATAGGTTGTACATGTGAGAGGTTCCAACACTGAGGGAGGGAAAGTGTAAGTATTGAGACATAGAGAATAAAGATGAACGCGAGGGGCCGAAGAGATAGCCTTTTTCAGTTGGAGAAATTAGCAACACAATAGATCAGATCGAAATAAGAGGATGGAAAGCAGATTATACAGAGTTGCTAGAAGATGAACAAGATCTGTCAGTAGAGAGAACCAAAGGAGAGTTAGCACTTCCTTTTGATGGAAAGCCAGCTGGCTACGTCGAAGAATATCCTACAACGATTTACTAGACTGAAAGAAAATTAGCGAAGTGATAGGAGAACGAGAATTTTAACACACTCGAAGGCACTGTCTCTAGCCTGATGGCCAGAGAATAAGCACGAACCATTACCAATGGATTATGAGAGAAAGAAAAAGATTTAAGTTTAGAAGAAGTCAATGAGGAAAGAAAAATTTAGCTGAAGAAGAATGAACCTGCTCATCCCCCATCAACGATTCCAGCTCCCTCCTTATCTTTTAAATCTTTATACATCCATCATTATTCCTATCTGAGGTAGCAATTTGCTAACATCTGCAAACTTGGAAACCTTACAATTAAGTCCCTTGTCTAAATATTTAATATACATGTATGAGAACAGCCACTTGACCTAAAAATCGTTACGGACCACAAACATGCTCCCTCCTCATTTCCAATAATAAATAACTTAATTCATTTGATTAACTATTATTATCTAACAAATTATACTGACTAATTTACTATAGTAATATGCTCTTTATTCTAATTTATATATTATTATTAATTTTTATTATTATTATTATTAATTATTATTATAATTATTAATTAATATTTATTATTATATTATATTATTATTAATAATATTATTTATTATTATTATTATTAATTATTAATTATTATTATATATTATTATATTATTATTAAATTATTATTATGTTATTATATAATATGAGACTTAAGGAATCAAAATATTTGATCGCTTAATAATTCTGAGGTTGAACCCCCTGATCTTTCTGATCTACAGACTTTATAATATATAGTATAAATATAATAATATAATATATAATATATAAAGTAATATATAATATAATTATATAAATATAAATAATATAATTATATATAATATATATAATATATATACTAAATATAATATTATATATATATATATATAATCATATAGAGAGAGAGAGAGAGAGAGAGAAAGAAATTTTTAAAATAGTTTTTTTCAATTAATCGTCATCGTCATCGTCATCGTCAAAATATGCTCTAATCGTCATCGTCATCGGCAAAAATTTCATAATCGTCCCATCACTAATTAAAACATATCTACATAAAGTGATCATGAACTGATCATTGATCAATATTTTGTCAATAGATTTTGGGAATATTTTAAATTTAAAATATTCCCAAAAACAAAGGTTTATATGTTTATAGCTTGCTAAACTTTGTTAAATGTTTTATTATGAATTTTATTCAATGATATATGAGAATGAAAGATCCAGGTTATAAAATGGTCATAATATTTATGTAGAGTAGTTATAGTAGTGCTTGCAACTCTTATGTCAACTACTTTCACAAAACCTACTGATTTTGGGCAAGGACTTTGGAGGTACAATAGCCAGAATTCAAGTTTGAAAATTTGCTGAAAGACTTTGTCTCAGTATCCAGGAATATTGCACGACTATGCATTTCGGACATATTTGTCTTAACAGAATTCCGTTAAAATAATTCTGTAAAAATGATTTACAGTTTTTCAATTTTTTTTACAAAGTTATATGATTTTTCTTCATATTTGTTCACTCCACAAACCACATATTAATAACAGGGAAACACTCTTGCAAATATATCCATCTAATACTGATTATATATATATATATATAATATAGAGCTAATATATTATATATATATATATAATACTATATATGGATAAATAAATATATATATATAAGTTATAATATAAATATAGAAATGAATATGATAATAAAATACAAATAGTAAAGCGATTATAAAATATTATAACAGATAAGAATAACTATTCTTAATATTATTTCTACCTTTATAAAGTTTAGCTATCATTAGCGATCAAATCGGAGACAACAAAATTATTCTGCTTACGTACGATTATATGATGGAACAAATTATATATCTAGGTTTTGGTATTTATTTCTTATAAAATTAAAAGTGCTTATACAAATGGTAGATTGAATCCTCAAACAAAAATATAAAGGCACCATAATATATATTTTGATGATTAGGATGTTACGATGAGAACATATAACAATATAATAATGAACGATAAAAAATAAAAACATTACCCGAAACAAATCCTTTAACCCTTCGACGCGACTTTTGCAGGATTAGTTAGAAACTTGAACAAATGGTTTTCCTGCAATCTTTTGATGAGTACATAAACATATGTTTTTCCCAAATTCGTGCATGTGGGAACATTTCAATCAAATTTTGATGGACTAAAAATGCAATGTGAATTTCATGAAAACAATAATTCGTGATAAACCAAGATTTAGCAGTTTTAGTTCAAGAAATACAGAATGGAATGCATGTCTTCATATGTAACTGAAAATTTGAAACTATCATTAGGAGAACGTTTTTGAAAATATTAAAAATTATAATTTTTAAATGTTTTTAAAAAAAAAAATCCCGTATTAAAACTTCCAACCTATAAACTATCTATTGCATTTTAATATTTTAAGTTTTTTTGTTCCTTAAAAACGAAAGATGAAGAACAAACATAAAAAACAGATGAAGACATGATTAATTATAGATTGAAAAATAACCTAAACTTTAATGAAGAGAAAATCGAATTAGATGATATCATATTTTCCAACTATAATATATCTGTATTATTATTATATATATAATAATATATATATATATATCATATATATATTAATAGTATTAATATATTATATATAGTATATCTCTCTCTCTCTATTACTAGTAATATATAGTATAGATATATATATATAATAATACATAATTATAAAGTATATTATAGATAATATATATATAAATATAATGATATGAGCAAATAAAGCTCCAGTTTTACATAAAGCAACCTGCATTCCGCCAAATAAAGGTAAATTTTCTTCTCATTTTTTCTATTTTTTTTGGTCAATGGTCTTGAATTAATCTCCCTCTCCTTCCTCCTTCTCTTGGGAAATTGCTTTTTCATTGTTCCATACACTTAAATGTTTTCTGAGGTCTCCCAAAGCTTCTCCTTCTACTAATGTCTGTCCTCAGATTTCCCTTTCTCAATAAGCTCTTCTCCTAAATAGTTATGTTGAAAATGGAATTTTGTTTACAAATGTACATCATTATAAATTAAACATGCATGTCTTTGAGAGCAGTTAAAAATATAACTTTCACAGAAGCAATCTTGCAATATCATTGACATTTGCATTTTTGATAATAAACATATTTACCGTACTGAAATTCCTTCAGAGAAAACCAATACAATTCCATTATGTGGCAGTGCTGACATAACCCATTAATATTGAAATCCTCAAAATATGCATTATTCTCCAACGCTAAGTTGAGAACTGAAAAAGTCTTTTCTTCCCTATATAATTTAACCGCTCATTTGTACACTGTGAATGAAAATTAAAAAACACTTACTCGGGAAGAATTGAAAAAATATATCCAAAATATGATGACTTGTTGATATCAGCAAGAACAAACCCATTTAATTTTGTTAGAATTGTAAATTTTCGGAACCAAAGAAATGAAATAACTCAGACCCATCTGACTCATTTTCAATACACTGATAGGAGTGCAAGATGCTTCACTTCAAAATCACTGTTCTGTATAGCCTGTTAGCTCGACAAAGGGCAAATTCAAATTGATGAGAAAAGTCGTCTAGATAAAACTTCATATTCTTAAATATGATGAATTTGAGATCTTTAATCTTTCAGGTCTATTGCTAATCAGTAATATTAGCGCAACTAATATATATATAATATAGTATATATTTAAATATAGTATATTATATATATATAGTATATAGATATTATAATTATTATATAATATATACTATATATAAATATCATTAATAAATAGTATAAATATATGATATATAAATATATTTATATATGTATATAATTATAATAGTAATATAGAATATATATATCATATAATATATTAATATATTAAAATATATTAATAACTTAATTAAATAGTATATATATTAAAAATATAATATAGAAGAATTATAATAAAATATATAATTATATATATACGGAGCTGTAACTAGCAAAGTACCAAACTGAGATTTTAGTTAATTGTATATACTAATGTAAAAAGTTGTGAGTAAAACAAAACCCTTTGCAAAGTAAATGTTTAATTTTTCGTCATAGGGAAGGATGTAATGATGTTTATTTATTGCTATTTTACATGCGAAATTTAAAAAATAAAAACTATTGATAAATAATGTTAATTAATATACTGGGTGACAGGAACCAATTATATCCCAGGGAATAACGTCGAAGGGACAAATAATAGTACTTCTAATGATTAAAGTTAATTTTTAGCTTATATTCCTAAAACGAACAATTATAAATTCTAATTATATATAACGCTTTAAAACATTAAACATAAGTAGCAAGGAAGAAGTACGTAATACATGAAAAAAAAAGTAAATAAAAAAAGCAATTAAAAACAATTACGTTCAAGCATTACATTTGTGAAACTTTGCCAGAAACAAGTACTTTTCTACCTGAAGTAGATGTCGATAATTATTTTTTCAAATATCGCTCAAATCGTACGCCTGGCACCGAACAGAACTCTAAATGTCGGTAAGCCTTATAATACTTTTTTTTTTGGTTTAGGTAATATTTGTCCCAAAATGAAATTTTATTTTCTTTATAAGTGGACATACTATGTCCCGAGAGCTCCGGATAAGGGATTTTAATACGTATTATAAGTGAGCTCAATAAAAATTAGACAATTAAGTGTTCTTTTCTGTCGATATTAAATAAATAATGTACAGATAACAACAATTCTATTAATATTTGATTGTTCTAGTATATAAATAAATAATTTAGAAAATAGAAACAAAACCTATAAGCCAGCATGTCAGTATCCAATAATCTATATGGATAATATAATAATATATATAATAATTAATATATAATATAAAACTTATATATAGATAATGTTATATATATAAAAATAAAATAATAAATATATATAATTATAGATATATATTATTATAATATAATATAATATTATAATATATATAAAAATATATGATAAATATATGAAATAAATTACATAATATAATATATTATATTATATAATATATATATATATAATCATATATCATAAATAAATATATACTATAGTATATATATATATATAATATATATATATAATTCATGTACAGGACCCACCACGGTCCACAGTGAAGCGGCCACACTGGGGTGAATAGTCAACTCCATGGGTGGTTCCTGGCTTATTCATATTTTAAACGTCAAAGAAAATTTTGATAGCCAAATGAATATTCAGTCAAAAATAAATAAATAAAACGATGTCCTTACATTATAAATAGTCCTAATATTAAATTATAAAATTTATAAGAATATTCAGTTTACTTAAAGATAAGTAGAGAAAATTTAGAGTTACTGTTAAAGAGGGTGGATTCAGATAAGATATGGGAAAACCTTTTAGAAGGTGTTATGGACCATAAAGTAGTAAAATAACGACGGCGAATGGGGTCCAGTTGGGGACACTTAATGGCTATAATGCTTGCCCTTTCTCGAATTCTATTCCTTAACAACCAAAACCACTCTCATGTCATTTATTCAGATTCGTTCAGCGCCCTCCAGGCGCTTAAAGCCTTTATTCTAAAAACACAATGGTATCCGCCCTCTGTACAATAATTTCTTCAGTTGCTCCACTCTAGTAAGAAACAAATCACACTATGTTGGACCCCTGTCACTTAGGAATAACTGGCAACAAAATCGCTAACAGAGACACGAAAATGGCCGACTCTTCTTTCCGGAGCTGTTCTAGGTATCTTCCGGATGCCATTCGACAAGGTCACCTCCCATCAACTAATTAATTATTATCCTGTTCTCCGGCAAGGCTTCCGGTCTTCTTGGCAAGAGTACAGGACGAGTGATCAAACGAGGGGCGAAACCTAGAAATATAAAGAACCGAACATGGTGAGGGTCTTCTCTCACCGACGAAAGAGCGCTTGCACGCAGTGATACTTAGACGCCTCCTATGTCAATACAATATCACTACACAAGCACTAGCATGTCAGGAGCCCTCCCCCCCATCTGAAATTTTGCCGTCTCCATAAACCGCAATCTGTTCACCATATCTTCATTAATACTGCCTTAAAAATTAAAGAATGGGGTAGGAAGGTATGGGAGAGGTTGCGGTCAGGAAAGGCAACAGATCGTACCCACCACTGTTACACACTGTTTAGAGAAATCCATGAGTAATAATACTGGAGCAAATCCACTATGAACTGCGGAATTTAATTAAATGCTAATTATATATTATTTTCTTTTTATAATATCTTCTATATACTGTATTTAATTTACACTTAAGCTGTAAAACATTGCTTTTAAAAGTTAGACTAAATATGAACGTAAAGATAATAGATATTCCTATAGAACGAACTTACCAAATTATAGCACACCAGCCGAATTCACACCGATATAACATAGAAAACTAGTAAAAAATAAAATAAAAAATATAAAATAACAATTCTAATTACATAACAATAAACATATATAATAACAAATATAATATATATATATATATATATATATATATATATTATTAAATAATTAAGATATATATATAATATATATAATCATATAATTATATAAATAATAATATATTATATAAACTATAATATATATATATTATAAATATAATATATATATATATGATACAATATATATATACTATATATAAATATAGAATATAATAGATATAAAATATATATATATATTATAATATATGATTAATAATATAATATATATTATATATATTTATATATATTATATAATATATATAATATATATATATATTAAGTAATATATAAAATAATAATATGATAATATTTATTATATATATTATATATATATATATATAATAAGGGCCCCTATTGTTTGAACGGCGCTTGTTATTATTTGGGAATTTATTTATGTTTATTTTTGCAGAAATTAAATCGTAAATTACATCCCGAGTGACTAATTAGGATAGAATCTTAAATCCCTTTATAGAACTTTCCATTTTTATCAATTAGTTAAAAATGACCTTAAATTATATTTTTTTTACTAATAATAATATAATAATATATATATATTATAATATATATGAATATATATAAAATATATATATATATATATATGAATATAGATAGAGAATATATAATATATATATATATATATAATATATATAGTAATATAATATATATATACATGGCGGGCTCGTCTATATGGAGCTCCAACGGCTGCTTGCCCCCTCCAATTATTTAAAAAATGGCCTATTAAGCATAGGATGTTGATGGAAATAAACACATTTTTTTCAAAATAAGAAGAGTAGTTATATAGTTTACTTTATAAAGAATTTAATTACATAAAAATTATAGTAATTAAACAAGAAAATAGAAAAGAAGAATGCATTGCATATCTTTGGCAGTTTTACTAGTATAACTCTTCTTGAAAGCTTGAAGTCAATCAGAGAATACAATTAAAATTGAGGAAGTAGACTATAGTTACGCTAATAATTCCAGCTCAAAAAAGACCAACCATATATAATTAATTTAAATACAATATACAGCAACTTAACAAGAAAAAGAAATCATCCAAATCCAATGATAGATGGATTTAAGCAAGTAATTGCCAGTTGGCTTTATTTAATGAATTTATTGATGGCAAACTTACCCAGGATAGTTTCATATAAAATTGCCCCCGGGAATTTTTTCCCCAAAAAAAAAAACTTTTTGGAAAAAAAAAATGCTAGTTTGTCCTTTAATGTCCTTCTGTACATATAAAAGACATATATTAAGACAATAAAAATCAGTTAATTATTAGGCATCAGAGGGATGAGATAGATTGATATTTTTATTTTTTTTTGGTGTTAAAATTTAATTGCATATATGAAATAAATAATTATTTAATTACAGAAAAAAAATAATTACATTTTATATATAGAATGCCTGATTATGATGAATGAATGAATAAAATAAAGTAGCATGTACATTATTTGATGTGATAATATTGAAATGTAAAGAGCCCCAAATATTTCATATAAAAATTGCGTGTATTTTTAAATTATATGTATATATAATAAAGAGGTAAATTAAAGTTTAGATATATCTAATTTTAGTACTACATTAACAACCTATCCAAGAACCGTGGAGTCAGCCTCACCTTATGCAAACCACTAGGACGCTTTTCTAACAGTACCCAAACACCGCTCAGACAAGGTACATCTTCTAAAGCCGAATAAAAAAATAGACCGGAACGATCACAGAACATAACACAAATAAAATGCTAACAGACAAATACATACATAAATAATAAAATACAACATACAAAAAATCATAACAAATAGGCTTATACAAATAAAGATACTCACAAGAAAAATTCATAAATATTCAAAATATAAAATCTAAATAATAACAATAAAAAAAAATACAATCTTTAAGGATAGCTCATTAAAATGCATATTCAAACAAATACATATATCCAAGGTCATATATCATCAACGCCCACCCCATGCATCCATACCCATATGAGTGATATAATAAAGAGAAATAGCTCTAAAAATCAAACATAATACAAAATAAGAAAAAAATATGCTATCATTCAATTCTCAAAATCAAAAAAATACAATAAAAAAAAAAAAATAAGAAGAAATACTACTAATCAGTCTCAAAAATATAGCTTTATCTATGAATTCAATTCTTCATTATGGGAAGCGTTTTTAGTTGAAGTAGTTGGGGATCTCATATATACATCAAAACATCTAAAACATACCATCTTGAGGCCTAAAGAACTAATCCATATAGTCCGTAATTAAAAATTATATAATCCTAAGCCTTCATGAGACCACCAGTAAAAAAAAACAATACCCAAATTATGGCCTACATACTCACCTATATACACATTAGTAGTAGTTTAATTAATAGGTTTCTTAATCACCCTTAATAGAAGGTTTAAAAGGTGAGGAAATTGGATAGATGAGATATAAAAGAAGAGAGAGATGGAGAGAGAGAAGAGAGAGAAACTAAGAGAAATGATCACCTATGAGAGAGAGAGGATGAGTACTCTCCTATATATCTCTTACTAAAAAAACAGAAACATAATTGGAAGTGAGAGATAGAGAGAGAGATGAGAGAGATAGTAGAAAGAAATTTGAAATGATTAGTAAGAGAGACAGAGTTGGTTATATTCTTTTCTGTTTTAGGTAGAGATAGAGAGTGATGTAAATAGATCAGAAGTAGAAGAGGAAATAAAATAGATAAGCAGCAATAGACTTAATTTTTCGTTTCTGAACACACTTAAAATACAATATTTATTTTTAGCTTTGCATTACAAGATGTGTTCAGAATGACAATGTCAATCGATAATAATTATTAATAAAAAAGTTCTATAATTTAATGACAACACATTTAACACAAATATAAAAAAATTAATTAATAGTCGTAAAATAAGAGGGTAATTATAACCTTATCAGATATGATATTTTAGAATAAAATTAAACTTGATTGTATAATTGGAATCCACATGAGTAGTTCACATCTAGAAACAAATGTATAATGTGTGATTTAATTACAGAATGTGTATCGAATAGTCATGCAATCAAGACTCATTAAAAAAAAAAAGTTAGTTATATGTATATCCAACACACATTTATAATAATAAAAATTTAAATAATAATGTTTACGAGATTGTTATATATAATAATATATATAAATATAATAATAATAATAATATATAATAAATATATATTATATAAATTAATATATAATTAATATATTATATATATTTAATTATATAATATATATAATATATATGATAATAACAATATAATATTAGTATATAATATTAAAAATAAAAATTATATATATATATATAATTCTATAAAGTATTAATATATTAAATATTATATATACCTGCAGCCCCTCCACGCCAAGTTTACACGAGAGCCGCCTACTTGTAGATATAATAAATATATAAATATATAAATGATATATATAATATATATATAATATTTGCTATATCATATATATTATAATTTTAATTTATATAATATATATAAATTAATTTAGTATTATAATCCATATTCAATATAATATATAATATAATATATAAAATATATATATACGTAAGCAGTTATAATATTCTTTCTTTATTTTTTTCGATACTTATATAATATAAAATATATATATTAATATAAATTAAATATATATATAATTAATAATAAATGATAATTAATAAATTAATTAATAAATATATATAATATAAATATAATATATATATTAATATAATAATATATTAATAAAATTAAAATATATATATATATAATATATTAATTATAATATATTATAATACAACATACCACAATAATATAAAATATTATAAAATATTAATAATGAAAAATATAATTAAATATAATTAATTAAATATATAATATTATATTGAAAAAAAACTTTTACCCATGTGTGCAAAGTTAAACAATGGCCGAATTTTTTTTAGGGTAAAATCTTGATCCATAATTTTAATAATTATTTATCAACAGAATAATAGTACCTCTAATAGATAACTATAAAATAAAGACGTTTTAAGTTTCTAGAAATATGAAAAAAAAAAAAAAAAATAAAAAAAAAAAACTCAAATATCTTGCTGCTTCTCAAAAAGCTTACAGCCGAAAAAGGAATACATTTATGGAATCCTAAAATCCTTGAAAAATTTTAGTAAGGAAATTCGTTAAATAAAGAATACCCACCAATAAGGGTATACTATAACCGCACCGATGGCATGAGTCAGGGGATCTCTCGGCCAATTCCGGAGGAAGCTACGGATAATTACAGATATATTTAGAGATAACTACTCTCCGCATCCTGAGCGAGTGACCTCGCGGGAACATCCCCTACATTGTAGGTATTGGGTGTTCGCGGGATGATTTACCTTAACCGTCCCTACCTCCCCTATGGTGTATGCGAAAAAACGTTCCCCCCCTTGTGTCCCGTCAGCTCGAGACCCCCTACATTGCCGACAATGATGAATACCTTTCAAATAATATAATAAATCGCAACCCTAGAACAAAGGTATAAAAAAAAAAAAAAAAAAAAAAAAAAAAAAAAAAAAAAAAAAAATTCATTCGACCCTTAGAACACTATTTATGTATCATAGTAATAAGCTACCTGGAAAAATAGTATTATTTAGCCGAGCTACCCGTTCCGCTGTGGGCGAATTAAGAAAACTTTATTCATAAATAATATATATATATAATAATAAATATATAATATATAATAAATATATATATAATATATATATAAATATATAATATAATAATTATATATATAATATAATATATATAATATATTAAAATATATATATATATAGAATATATATAATATAATATAATATAGGTCAGCATCCGAAAACCAGGACAATTGTAAACTAAAAAACTAAAGCAGTGTACAACGAAAATTATAATAATCAATTATTTATTAATCAGTGAAGAAATAATACTATTTCTATACTATTATATCACGACAGAAATTAAAAAAATAAAAAAAAATAACGCTTTTAAAATAATTAAAATAGTTAAAAATTGATAGAAAAAATTTAACAGTTTATTTTATGAATAAAAACGAAGATGACGGCGTTACCTCCCGATCAGAAAACAGGAAGAATTGCCAAATGTTGAAATATTATATTTAATTTTCACTAAAAGGAAATATCCCACTGATGTAAAACAAGAACATAAGAGAGAGTACGGAGTTTCATCGGCCTACCGGGGGACGACGGGGGGAACTTCGACCCCCCCTCTGTACCTCAAGTTATCAGAGAAGATAGAATATAAAGAGAAAAAAATAAATAATTTCTTCCAATTATAAATATTAAGCAAAGACAATTTAAATTAGGCAACTTTATATCTGTCCCGAGACCCCGAAGGACTGCAGCTTTCAAAGGCTACTTTCAAGTCAAATATCAAGAGCGCTGCAACTTTTTACTAATATTAATATGGAGTTTTTTCAATAAAAATATTAGAAAATAAATATAATTTTAATTTTAATTTCTGCATAAATCTAAGTTAATTCAGCAACTTATGTCTTCATTTTCTTTAATTAATAATGAATTTAGAATTTATATTCGTATATATGTTATAGTGAGTTTTCTAGAATACATGCTACTGGTCCTTATCGAGAAAACTGTAACTAGAATATATATTAATATCATATATATATCAAATAAGAAGAAAATAAATATATCAGATCTGTATGAACATATAAATTATTACAACATACAAAAAAAATATATATATTAATATATTAAAAAAATAAAATGAATTATATTAATATATATATTTTAATATAGATTAAAATATAATTATTATAAAATAATTTAGTAGAATTATAATATAATAATAATTATATATATATAAATTAATAATAATAATATTTAACGTAAAATAAAGTAATATTATGATTAAATATATATAATGTGATGTGTGTATGAATAAGTAATAATATTTAAAGTTTAATTCTCATATGCTATTAAATTATTAATCTGTGTCCCGTAGTTCAAACATTAAACTTTTTATGTATCGATATTTTTTGGAACTGATATTTATAAATATATGAACTCGACTCCTTAAATATATTCAAATACAACAAAATATTCCGAATTACAACACACACACACCATACACAACACGCATATATATATATAATATAAAATATATATAATATAATATAAAATTATATATATATATATATATATATAAAAATTAAATATTTATATATATATATATAAATTAATATATAGTAATATATAAATATATAATAATATATATATTATATATTATATAATAATATATATAATAATTAATATATATATATATATATATATATATATATAATATTTATAATTATATATATATAATAATATTATATAATATATATAAAATGGTGATAATGAAATATGAATTAACCTGCTTCAACTCTTGATCCCTCACTCTAATAAAAATATTATTTTATTATACATCGCACTCAAGTCAGATGAATAAAAAAATCAACTCCTC
This sequence comes from Trachelipus rathkii, assembly GCA_015478945.1. NCBI lineage: Eukaryota > Metazoa > Arthropoda > Malacostraca > Isopoda > Trachelipodidae > Trachelipus > Trachelipus rathkii. The sequence continues at coordinate 45,535 of JABUQX010067487.1, forward strand.
TTGAATACTAAATTTGTAACAAGATTTGTCTTCGTTCTCCCACAAATGTCAGAATGTGTTATCAACACAAAAAAAAAAATAAATATCAGAGATAATGGTTAAAAGAATTGAATCTCTTTACTCTTTACAAACAAACTATCAATCACCTTGATACAACAGCGAGAAAGTGTAATAAGGTGACTTGCCCCGCATCGTATGTCTCGACGGCGACCAAACGAGAGGTAAGGTAAAAATGACACTATGCGAAATATCGCTGCCAAGAAGCACGTACGATGCTTTCATCGTCACGTATTTTATTGAAAGGTACACGAGGCTTTTCACTCTTCCTTAATTACAAAGTGGAATCGCTGATTTTCTTTATATATTTATCTTTTTTTTCTTTTTACTTTTCCCTACTTGCCAGTGAACAACAAAACCTTAAAACTAAAGTCATTTTCGATTTGAAAAAACTGTGCACCGTTATAATATTAATATAATATAATTATTATATATATAATTATTAATAATATAATAATAATATAATATATATATATATATAATAATATAATAATTGAATATATATATTATAAATAAGATATATATATAATATATAGAGTATATAATAAATATAATAATATAATATATAAAATTTAAATACTAAATATATATATAATAAATAATATATAGTAATATATATAATATAATATATTATATAATAAAATATATAAGTAATAATATATAGTATAATATATATATAATATATATATATATATATATATATAATATATATATATATTATAATAAATAAATATTATAAAATGTAGTGTGTGTTAAGTGTGACGTGTTAAGTGAATAGTTAAAGGGGAAAAATCGTTATAATAGGAAGACTAGCAAAGTTTGAAATAATAATAATAATAATAATAAAATAATAATAATAGAATAAAATAATAAATAAAATATAATAATAATAATAATAAATAAATTAATAATAATAAAAATAATAATAATAAATATTAATAACATTAATAATAATAAAATAATTTAATAATAATCATAAATTAAATAATAATAATAATAATAATAATAATAATATAAGGTAAAATGTTATCAAAAAAAAATTGAAATAAAAATATAAATATAAAATATAAAATAAATATAAGATTAAGAAAAATATTATGTAATTAATAAAATAGATAGGTATGATAAAATAAAAGAGAATAACATATGAAAATGGGAAAGGATATAAGGCAATATAAAATGCCACAACGTGTAACAATAAACCGATAATCAATGTTAATCCTATATTGAATATGAAATGAAAAATAGCATTTAGCGAGATTTATCAAAAATACTACATTAAAAGTTTAGATGATGATCTATGTGATGCGAAAGCGTGCCTCATTTTCGATTTTTTACAAAAAATAAACCTTTAAATAAATACCATTCTACTATTGGAAACCCAAGATCATCATAATTTTTGTATCAATCAATTTCAAACAATTTATATTAAGAATAGGTTTTGACCGATAGTCTCAGTAGCAAGTCATCCAAGAAATCCCGGATAATAAATATTTAGCTTAGATAGGATTATGTCGTTAGCATGATAGAGAGCGAATTGCGACAAAATTATATAACATAGTGTAGTGCGCGCATAGTAAAAAATTATATAATTTAAAATAAGCTATAGCAAGCGAAATTAACAACTTCTTGACTAATGAGCGATGGAGTGTATGCGGCATCACTATAGTGGGCAGTTGTGCGAAGAAAGCATATATAATATAACAGAAAATGGTTTATGATGCAGAAGTTTTAGAAACAATTTGCAGGAAATCGAACCAAAACAAAATTATTTCTAAAAATAAAATATAACTTCCAACATCCTTAGCGGTTTATTCCAACCTCAAATATTTAATATATAAAAAAAGGTATAGAAGGAGCAGTTAAGCAGAAAATCTAAACATAATCTTAAAAATAATGAAAAATCTACCTTATAAATGTAAATTCAAATATGATCAGATAACCTCATAAGGACTTAACAGTAAAGGATCTGTATCAGTGATAAATAACTTCATAATGATGTAAATATGTAATCAAACTAAGAAATGATGCATGGATGATAGAGAGTGTAAATTTAATATGAAGAACCATTCTCTAAACAATAAAATAAAGAAAAACCAAAGAATAACATTGAAAACCTATCACGAGAGAGGAGAAAATCTCGAGGATTATTTCATATTTGGCAACATGAAAAAAATCGTAGTTATTTGAAAAAGATGTCATCACTTACACTCTATTTATCTCTGATCATCTTGGATTTGAAATCAAAATTCAAGACCAAGCAATACTTGAAGTGTAAGTTACAATAACATTGGTCCAAGCACTGTCACCCGACGCCTGGATGGTCTTACATATATTGATAACCGTCTATTACTAATAGGAGTTCTAGAAAAATACAGCTAAATTTATACAGTCCTTAAAGGACATCTTATAACATCGAGAGTTCGTCTTCCTCTAAGGAACTGCTTTCCCAGCACGTAAAACGTAATTGTTGCATAAATTATTCAGCTGGTGATTGATGTCATTCAGCGTTTATATAAACCTATTAGAGCAACTAAGACATCATAATTAGTGTCGGGTAGTTTTTTCCCTAGTTTCTAAATGCAAAATAATCTTGTATTATACGATCTATTTAAATAGTTTTGATTAAAGTTTCTTTCATATTGGTGCGTAACATCATATTACTTAATTATATGTTTAGTCAAGTGAGACGCTTAAAGATATAGACATTCTCCATTCCATAAGCTTTCTCACCATATGTGTATTTAGCTTACATCGCAATCCGACAATGCCTCTTACCCTAAAACTAGAAAAGAGAGGACATACCTTGACAAGTGTAACAACACGATCATTGATGACAGCCCCCTCAAACCAATAGAATTACAATAACTTACAATGTCTATATATTAGCCGTCCATCTCGCTTTCATACATGTAAAATACTTATTTATTTTTTATTTTTTAAATATAAAATTTTATTTGAAAATATATGTCAAACTCATCTTCCCTTAACCTACACTGTTGTAGGCGATGCACCTTTTCATTGTCAAGTAGCCGGGTGTTCAGCAACCTTCAAAACTAGCTCTGATTTAAAGAGACATGGAAAGCTTCATACTGGTGAAAGACCTTTCAAGTGCTTCGAATGTGATTATGCTTCTTCTCTTAAAGGTAAATTATCAGGTTGAAAAACGAATTCTTTTAGAATTTAGACAAATGTAAGTTCATAACTCAAAATATGCTTATATTGAGAGAGAAAGTAAATTTTCGCCATTTTACCCTGTTAGTCTTGAAATTTTATGAAATCAACTTTTCTGAGTCGGTTTTAAGGTGCTGAGTGTGAATTGTTTTACATGAATACTGCAAAGATTTTGGAGTTGGTAAATCCGTTGCACTTTAACACACTAAAACAATTGTTAAGTTTTATTGACACTATAATACGAATACAGATATGGAGTATAAAATTGTGAGGGAGTCTAATAGTTGTAATCTCAGTCCCAAGTCCCAATTTACCGTTCATTATAAATTTGTACGCAATATTAAATTTCATAGCTTTGTCTTTCTTGAAGGATATTATATTTACTGCAGTGCTTTTATACTTCTGTACTTTATAGAACCTAACTTAATTTTTTTATCAACTTATTATCGTTAATCGTAATTTTTTGATTCAATAGACATGAAAACTCCATATATGTAATATTGCCCTAGCTTATTTGATTTATTCTCAATTTTGCATTTGCACATGAAATGAATTTCATACTCGAGTTTAACTATAAAATGTACTAGAAAATATTGGCTTCATAAATTTGGATAAGTGAAATATAGATATTTAATCATGGTTTGAATTTCAATAGGTCTTCAACCTGTTGTGATATTTAGAATTATTTGAGTATTTTTTTATAAGGGAAATGTGTAAAATGTATATTTTTCAAACAGCCAATTTGAAAGCGCACGTGCGAATCAACCACAGTAAAGACAAGAGGTTTACATGCAAAACATGCCTATTTGCTGCTAATTCTAGAAAGCAGATCAAAGACCATGAAGTTACTCATTCGTGTAAGAAATTTAAGCTTATTTGAAATAATTTCTTATACATTTATATGTTTTGTAGAATGTATAATGGTTGGCTATTTAATTACAATACCTTCTTATTTATGGTTATTTTTTTCTAGTAAATCCTCAATATATAGATTCCAAAGAACACACTAACAAATTTCCAAGGAAAATTGAACAAACAGAAAATCAAGGAGTTTCACCAAAACATTTTGATAGTTCTTTCAAGAAACACAGAATGCCAAAAGGAAGGCGAACTTCAAAACCAGTTTTTCCGAAGAATTTTGTGTGTATTGAATGTGGGAGTGACTTTGTTAGGGAGGATTCTTATCGATCTCATATTCGACAACATGAACAAAATCTGAAAGAGAATGAGAAAGTTTTAAGGGGAAAGGCGGATGAAGCCTCCGGAAAGGGAAAAATGAAGTCTGTCTATACTTTAAATTATACTCTTCAGGTATGTACTTTTACCTTCCTCTGCAAGTTCAAATAAAAATTGTAACAAAATGAAAATTACTTTGAGCACTTTCCTGATAAAAAAAATTTTATTCGCTTCCATTTTGTTTATTCTAATTTCCTTTGTACTAAAATTTAAAGGAACATTAATTCAATTATTATTATTATTATTATTATTATTATTATTATTATTATTATTATTATTATTATTATTATTATTATTATTATTATTATTTTAATGACAGGGTAACAATTCACATTTGGTAAGAATTAATGATTCACAAAAGGATCTATGTTCTGTCGGAAAAGAAGAAAAATTGGAACCGAATTTGCCGAATTGTAATAATGTAGAGATTGCGAATCCTCAGGTAATATCTTGGATGTGTTCTTTTTGTTCTTTTGGTCTTCAACGAGATTACATTACTGCAAAAATATACGTATTAAACTTTTATTGGATTCTGATCACTTTGAATTGTCATTCGTAAGGAGTATGGAGAAGTAAAATTCAAAATCTATCTATATATATATTTATTTATTTTCAGATTATTGTTGAAACGGTTCGAATACCATTTAAATTTGTTATCACTGATTTAATGAATTGTATACTATACTCAAATGTTACACAAAAAAAAAATTTATATGAGATTTTAAAGCTTTTGTCACTAAGTAAATGCACTTAATGTAAAATATTAAAAATATTTTCACTTTTCTTAATTAAATAATCTCCACATATATTTTATGATCTTTTTCATTGGACAATACTAACGCTTTCTATAAAATCAATTTAAGGATTTAGAGCGGATTTATTTTATCTGCAATATTCTTTCTTTCTTTCTTCACCTTCCTCTTTGCCCCAAGATTGGGGGTAAGGTGCTGTACAAGCATCGGAAAAGAAAAGCAGTAGGAGAACATGACAAACGTCGAAAAGAAAGCCCAGCCTTACCGCCCCCTCTGTACCATTAATTAGTGCATTAATTAATTAATTATCTGCAATATATATTATTTAATTTCAGAATACCACCGAAGGATTACAAGCTGCCACAGGGCACAATGAGTCTTTTCCATATATGATTACCATAGACGGAATCCCTTCAGAATTTTCAAATCCACCACCACCAGATCATAAAGGTCAAGATGGCCAACCATCACAAAATTCAATACCAGAGGATCCAGTAGTTCATATTTTAACATCAGCAGTGAGCCCTTCTAATCGCAGACATTAATAGAGGGTTTCTTCCAAAGTTGTTAGCTTGAATGTAAATGATTTTTTAAAACAATTTAAAGTGAAAAAAACTTAATTTGATTAGTTTATTTATAAATAGTACAAATCATTGTTATTTATGTTGTATATATAATTTCCTGAAGTTTGAATATTTTATAGATCTATGCAAGAATTAATGAAATTTTTACATTTATATTCTGTATATCTTGTTAATTTAAATAATATATATTTTTAGTGCATTATTTTTATTTCCTCGAAACATTAATTTTATTAAAAATTATAAAGTAACATCTTATTTATGTGATTACAAATCCAAGTTTAAACTTTAGGTAGTCGGTATCAGTTATTCCCTCCCCCCCTCCCCCCAGTTATTGTCCCAAGGTTAAGGGTTATTCACTTTTTAAAAATAATGGGTATCTGCTACAGGGTGTTACTTTCATATTGGAATAGCCCTATTTCTATATTTCTATTACAGGGTGTTCCTTTCATTTTAGAAATAGCCCTTAGCTTTGTATATTACTACTACAGGGTATTCCTTTCATATAGGAATAGCCCTCTTGGCATATTTCTACTCTCTTAAAGTATTTTTGTCTACAGAGGTGACTCCTTCATACAAAATGATCATTTACTGTATAATTGTTATATTTTGTGTAATAGTAAAAACCTGAACTCGGGTTTGGACTTTTGTGGTTATATACACGTTTTAAGCTTCTATTACAAGCGTCTCTCTTCTATCTACACTTAAATTCGGGCGTTTGAGACTTTTCGTCTTCTATCTATTAAGGTGTCCTATATTTATAGGCAAGGTTTCTCTAAACATTGGAGTGTCCAGATATCGGTTTAATTTAAACATTTCTAAAGGTTAATCATACGAGGTATTGTAGATGTAACTTGTTAATGTGTGGATTTTTTATATTTTGAGTGGAGAACCAATAGTATAGGAAACTGAGGGGGTTTGTCAATACAAAAATTCAAAAGGGGTTATTTTTTTACCACCGGTAATTATTATAACCAAGCAAAGGGCCGACTGGTCTTTCGTACCTGTATTGATCATTAAAGGAGATTGATCCTTTGTTTCATTTACCACACATTTTTGAAGTAAGGATAGGAACACCACCGCTCTTCGCACCCCCCTTAAACAGTTTCTTCTTTGATTGACGTGACTGTAATGTATGTTCTGCCCCTCCTACTTAAATCGGTGATTTCCCCATCACGAAGGTGGCCTCGTTGTCATCTCCTTTGACTCATTCATTATGGGATGAGAAGACCGGGAGCTTTAAGAGCTATTCTTGAAACGTTTTTTTTTTGGGAACGTGGATGGTCTAGTGGTTAGAGCGACCGGTTACTGTTAACTCAGCGACGGGAGTCCAGTTTCGAATCCCGCTGATGGAGAGTAAAATCTTCTTTGACTCATTCATTATGTGTTTGCGAAGTGCCACTTTCATTCTTTTTCTTATTGTTATATTTTGTTCTTGTTTACTCCTCTCCCTTATTATTATTATTGCTATTTTTTTGTTTTGTCATTTTCTTATTCTTTTTATCTTCATTATATTTTACTTTGTCTATACCGCTCATTTTGCCCATCCCTTTCCCAGTTTGTTTCTCTTCTCCATGATCTGTACGTACTACCCTATGTATTCCTGGTCTCTCTTTGGAGAGTCTCCCCAAATTCCTCCTGAATCCTGGTGGATATCGTGACACTGTCTCTGTTCCCGTCTTGTGCCCATCTTGCCCTCCTTCCCCCGTGGATGAAGGTACAGTTCAAAAGCCGGTTGTTCTCGCCTTTCTCCGGGCCGCCTATTGTTGGGGACCTGAACCTTGGCTAACCTCTGAGGAGGCTCTCCTGCACTTGGATGTATAATCTTGGGCTTCCCGTCTTATCCGTGTGATGCACGGCTGGCATTATTTCATCTTTGGGACTGAACGCGGAGTTCCTGGAGGCTTTGCTGAGGCTACACCCATGAACCGCCCTACGGGTTGGGGTTTCTGAGAGGGAGGTATTATGCTCTGGGTGTGTGGTGGACTCGGGGGGTTTCAGCGGTTGTGCTCCCAGGTTATATTATAGTTTTTATATTTATCATTTGTGTTCATCTATTGCGGTGTTGATGTTTTTTTTTAGTTGTCTTTAATGGGTATAAATAATAATAAAAAAAAACTTTAAAGTAAGACAAGTCTCACCATCCGTCGGGCACCCATCCCGGCATCTTCCTGGATTCTTCCAGTCCAGTGTCCAACAGATGTTTCGACGCCCTTGCTGATGAAATGGTAGGGTTGAGTTCTCTCCCCAACCCATTAGTCCCAGGTAACGTTTCTGTTTCTGGGACTACCCCTTCTCCACCAGCGGAGGATGTTATGACCTCAACGCCCAACTCGATTAGTTTGTCTACCCAGCCTGCCCAGGTGACCCCGAGCCAGCTGCGTCTCCCACCTAGAAATCTGCATAAGAAAATCGCCACCACGATCGTGCTCTCGGATCCCCCTCCTGGAATCCTCGGTCTTAACTCTTATCCCCTTTATTTTTATCTACATTCCACTAAGTCACGTCCATTGACTGCGGTAAGCCACCTTTAACCTCTGTGACGCGTTGGAAACCGTTCTCCAATCGACTGAGGTACAGGCGACGCCTATCTTGGTTCGTGCCGCCTCCAGAACACAAAGTCAAATTTTAGCTTCTCGATCGTCTCGGGGGGAGGTCCCGATTATCTCCAAACCGGACGATGCCAACAACACCTCCAAAGGTACAATATGCGCTCAGGAGTTCCGTTCGGACACTACTGACGATATATTGACCCATTTTCAAACACGACATGTGCCAGTCACCAATGTCTACAGGTTCCTTCCTCACAAGGAGAACCCCTCTGTGCCTAACCCTCGTCTTTTACTTACGTTCTTTGTGCCTTTCCCTCCAATAAAGGTTAAATTTGGTTTTACCATGCACTCTATTAGAATTTACGTCCCCTTCCCGAGGTGCTTTAAGTGCCACAAATTTGGACACCCCCTGAAGTATTGTAGATCCTCTCAGACCATCTGTTCGCGTTGTGGAAGTTTTCTCCACTCCGCCTGCGACAGTCCTTGTTGTCCAAATTGCAAGGGCCCTCCGGCTTCTTCCATCCACTGCCCATTCTTCATCTTGGAAAAAAGAAATCCTAGAACAATGCGCTCTTCTTAAGTTGGATCGCCGTGAGGCCACTCGCCGAGCGAAGGAGAAATTATCCCATCTTCCTCTTTCTTTTGCTAAGGTTACGACTGTCCCATCGGCAGTGCTAACCGCTCCCATGTGCCTAGTTTGGACACTTTTCGAGTATCCCATTCTTTCCTTCCAACTGTTGTTCCGGTTTCTGTGGCACCTTCTTGAATTGAAATTCCGTTTGCTCAAGCTAACTGTCCTCTTAACTCTCCTACGATGATTCTTACGTCCACTCGACTTCCAGCGCCCAAGACCAATTCTTTATCTCATGTGGTTCACATTGCGAAGATTCACGCTCCGCCTATGGAGGTTATTTCTTCTATGGTCGTCAACCAACATCCATGCGTGACCTCTGAACCCCATTACACTATCTCTCGGAAGAGTTCAGCTTCTCTTTCTCCGTGAAAGCACCACAACGTTCCGTTTCCTGATCCTGTTCGCCCATCTAAAGGTGGGTATTCACCCAGACGTCCGTATTCTTTTCAATATCTTGTTGCGGACTTCTTGAAGAAAACTGACGCCGTTCAAAGTAAGGACCCTCGCTCGCTCGAGCCTAAACATGCTCGTCACTCTACCCACCTCCCCCGTGAACGTAAGAAGAATAGTGCTTCTTCTACACCTTCTACCCTGCCTTTCCACACTCGGCCCACGACTGACTCGATTCAGTTGTATTCTAGCGAGTCTGAATCCTACTCGGAGGCCACTATGGACTCTTCCGATGACTCTCCATCCGCGCATCGCCACCGTGTTGACGTTACGATCTCTTCCGGCAAGACCTCGGCTGTGGTTATGGGAAAACCCATCCGTCACTGGGACCGTCCGGTGGTAGAAAGTGGCTCTGCTTCGCGGGGCTGTCAGTGGAGGGTGGGTACTGATGGAGTTGGGAAGGACGAACCTTCTCCCCCAGACTCTCGTTCAGGTTCATCTCCTGCTGCGGTTATTGGTCCTGTGCTGCGGGATTCCCCCGAGATTTCTGACGCCGTTTATCACTCTCTGCTGGGTCTCCGGACTCTCTCAGTCCCAACGACCGTCCATGTTCTTTGTTGGAATCTGCTTCATCGATTTCTACTGGCATTGATAGGGGTGCTGCTGAGAGGGAGGGTGGGGAATCCCTCTCAGTCCGCTGAGTTACCGACCCCCTGGTCCGGGTCTTAGCGACTATTTGATACGTTGAGGGAGGTTACCTGTGCTTTTTCGGTGAGGGCGCTCCTTTTTGAGCAAGGAGCTGCTCCTGTTCAAAAGGATGGATACCTCTCTCCGTACGGCGTGACTTTCCCCTTCCTCCTAGATTCGAGATTCCGAATGATGGGCCGTTGAGTGGCTCTCGGAATCTTCCTGTATCGTCTTCCGAGACAACGCATGATTCTCAGGACATCGTGACTATTGTCACGGATCACCCTGGAGGTTGATTATTCACTTCTCTATTAATATGACAAATTTCCTTCAGTGGAATTGTCTTGGCTATTTCCAGAACTATGAAGAGTTAACTAGACTAATCGACGAACGTCAGCCGAAGGCTATTTGTTTTCAGGAGCTACAACTTCGCCATCGTGTCCTTTTCCCGCCATACACATACTGAGTGCTCGTCTCCCTGAATCGTGGAGCTAATGATCGAGGGGATGCGGCGATTCTGCTTCATGAATCGGTCCCTTTCACTCGGATTTCCCCCTCGACTTCGTTACATGCGGTAGCAGCTAGAATCCACTTAGATTCATCGCTTATTCTGTGCTCGGTGTATCTGGCACCTAGCTTTCCTTACACTAGGGAAACCCTTCGAACTTTGTTCCGGTATTTGCCGCAACCCATGTTAGTCCTCGGTAATTTTAACCTCCGCCACCCATTGTGGGGTGACACTATCGCATCTATCCATGCCGATTGGATACTTGGAATCCTGGACAAATTCTCTTTGTTATGTTTAAATACAGGTCTTCCAACGTTTTGACACGGGTACTTCTTCCTGCTTCGAAATCTCATTGTGCTCGATTTCATCCATCGATCGTTTCAGGTGGAAAGATCATCCTTTGTCTGGGGAAAGTGACGGCATTAACCCGGTTGTCGTCGATCTTATAGTCTTTTTTCGGTTCTAGCTTCCAACAAACATATTACAGTGGCGATATGATAGGCCGATTGTCTTCTTCTATCAGGCTATATACGATCCAGTAATCGTTGCTACAACGATTTGTTTTCGTCTCGGCGTATGATTCATTCTCTTTCAGGTTCCTATCTAGGGGTGGTTGAGCATATCCGCGCTCTATACTGGGGAAGTACTCCCGTTCCTTGGTGGAACGCCCGATTGTGCTCGGGCTTCTGAGAAAACGGTAAAATTGTTCCGTTTTGTATAATGGATCCAATCTGTCACCTTGATTCTTTTTAAAAGCTGCAGCAGCCGTTTAGGTGTATTAACCTAAGCGAACGAAGAAAAACTAATCCGCCTTTGTCTTCTGTGTACAGAGGTTGTGCGTAAAATCTCGGAGCACATCTTGATTCACATATTCCTTACTGTGGGCCCACAACCCACTGATTTTATCTCTGCACCAGGGATGCAGAGATGAGCAGGGTTTTACTTTTTGCTTCTGCTTCCATACGAATCAGATATCCAGAACCTTTTTGATCGGTTCGTTTACAAGCATACCCTCCGGACTTTTCTGTTTCTCTTGGAAAGGACCTTTCTATAAAGACTCTTACGAGGCGTGGAAATTTCAAGAGCTTAAAGCTCTGTAGAACGGTGTTTCTGGCACTGAAAGGTATTTCATTCCAGATGTTGAGGCTGTTTCATCATTGGCTCGACTTTTCTCCTCACCTGTATAACAGATTGAGTGGAGGGTGTCTCCTCATGTGTGGTTTGACAGCTTATTTGTCCTAATTCGAAACCTTGGAAGGATTCAACTTCTCCTACTGACAACTATCGACCCTCCCTTACTTAAGATATGCCAGTTTGATGAGAGAAATGGGTGGCTTTCCCATTGTTCATACATTTGAGCGCTACCCGCGCATTTTTTTGAAATCGCAATTTGGAATTTTAGGCAGCATGGTCTACTCAGGATCCTCTCCTTGTTGGAACAATGATGTACGTGAAGTCTCTCCTTCTCACAATGACCCTGGCCCGTTTTCTTTGATTGGAAAAGGCATACCGGTCCATTTAGGGTGGGCGTTTTGGCGAACATCACTCCCCCCCCCCCTTGGGGGGGGGGCCCCCCTCCCCTTTTTTTTTTTTTTGGGGACAACTTCTCATCCTTCATCTATGTTATGATCGTTCTTTCATAGGTCCGGTGTGGCACACTCATTTCCAGGTATTTTGTCTGGAGAAGGGGTTCGCAAGGAAGCGTATTGAGTGTGTTGCTTTTCCAGTAAGCTTCACAGAGTGGATACAATCCCCGACTCAGTCCGTTGCTCACTCTGTGGATGATCTTGCTATGTATGGCACTGGGCTAAATTCCCTTGCATGGAGGATCAGCTTCAACTGGCCATGACGACGAGCAGTCTGGTGGCAGTGGCGCGTGGCTTCAAATTCTCGCTTTCGCAAAACGAAGCGATGCTTTCGGGAGAAACCGGTGGACGATTCCGTCCCTTTAAATGCACGGCTGTTGTTCCCCCCATCCGGGGTCGGACGGTGAGGTTTTTGGTTTGTCGTTTGATTGATAGCGCTTTTTCTTTACTCCCTTAGCTTGACCTCTTACGGCACCTCATCTCTAAGACTTGGGGTGCGGACAGGAAGACACTGCTGTGCATCTACATCATGCTCGTGAGGGCTAATTTGATTACGGACGTGCCATCTATGGCCATACCTTCCAACCGTATCTTCGCCTCCTGACTATTCAGAAAAGGGTCACGCATTGCAAACGTGCATTTTCATCATCGCTAAGGAGAGTCTGAAGGTGGAGACTGGGATAATACCTTGTCTCTGCAAGAGGAGCACTTATGTGATTTTTATTCTTCATATTCAGGTCTGCTTCTTAGCCTTGTCACCCTTATAGAGAGATTTGCCTGCGCATTCCTGAATATTGCCGTTCGCGTGGGTTGGTGACCCTATTTTTGATTTCTGGATTCTTTTGCATCGGTTTTGCGTACATTTTTCAACGCCTTCACGCGAAATGGATTTCTCCTCACCCCACTGTCTGTTCGGGATCCAGTTTTCACCAAGGTGAGACACTCTGGGACGTTGAGGGTCTTTGCTCATAAAGAAGATCACAATGAACTCCCACACTTCTACCTGATGTCTCCAGTGGTAGGCGAGTGGAGCACTCGCTGTCTTCGCGCACTCTCGCAATTTCCCACCTGCCTCTATACGCCATCTTTTCAGCTGAGCTGATTCGGCTGGTTTTAGTTGTGAATTAGCAATCTACCACCCCGACGTCGTTATACAATCTTCTTGGATCAAAGAGGCGCTGCTTCTTGGCTCTGTTCGAGTCGGTCACAAGGATCCTTTTGCTTTCATTGTCGCAAAAGTTTCATTGTCTCTGTTTAATTGACTGGAGGGGCATTGAGTTTTGTTGGGTCCCTTCCATTTGTTGATGTTCGGAGAGGACGAGAGAGCTATACAGAGGCCAACCTGTGCTGCGTGGCAGAGTAACTTAGGCAGACGGTTCTTTCCAACTGAATATACTTTGGTGCACCTCCTGTGACATGATTTTTAGCATATATGAAACAGCATTTCTCTCCCTCATGGGGAGACTTGTTGGGCGGAGGATTCTCGTTGCGCCAAGCTGCGGAATGTTTCCAATCTCGTTTTAGGTCATGGCCGTCCTCTTGTAACGGAGTCCGCGCCAGGAGGTTGATTTCGCACGTTATGAATTGGACTACAATCTCTAGCATAGATTTGCCATGGAGAGAGCAACCATCCATCCTGTCATGTGATCTCTTCTTCACGCAATATATTTGCACACTAATTATTATGTTTTTCTGGCATACTTACATTCTTTCCGGAAATCGCTTGCTCATATTTTATCTGATTCTCCCCCCCCCCCATTTTCGAAGTGACTAAAGTTTTGCGTTCCTCCATGAGCTGAACATCTTTTATCGAAAAACCTCTTGCTATCGTTAATTTTTTCTCGTTCTGTGTAGGGACTTTCCCTGTTGCTAGTTTTACTGACACGGTATAGCCGCTCTTTTGCGTGCAGTGGTGGTCCCTATACATATCCTCAAAAAAGAAAAAAATATCGGTGATTCATGACCACTTTTACTGGCTAACTGTGATTGTATCAAAGCACTCGGCCGTGTGAGTGTTAGGAATCACGGTTGGGAAAATTTGTGAAATTTAAAACGAGGGGTTCCCTCAGGGAGATTTCTTTTTGTTTTAAGGACTTCCCAGAGATCCTCTTCGTCAATTTGCTTCCATTTCCTTACGCCCCTAAGGTATTTAATTCCACATCTTATATCTATATCCTGTTCTACTTCTTCAAGTCTTCCACAGGAAAGACTTCATTCTACGGCGTGAAAACGTTTCTGGCATTTCGATGTTGCTTCTTTGATTTCCCATGGAATGACAATGGCTTCCATGGGAAGGGTTCCTCGGAGCGTGCTGAGAGCATTACTGAGGTGATTCTGGCATTCTGGCATAGAGGTTTACATTCCGTATTTTTTTCCTTCAACTAAACCTAACAAACCTTAGTTTAACTCTGCTATTTCTGTGCTATTTTTATCAGAGACTGCTGAATTCAGAAATTACCATTGTCTTCAAGCTCCAGAAACCCAGGCAACTTGTTTCATCCCAGAATTGTGCAAATTATATTCTCTTTGACAATAGAAACTCTTTTCCTACTTAGAAAATGCAATAATCTTTCTGGTTCCCTTTTCTTTCGTCCTATCTGGCATTTTGCAAAATGCTAACTAACTTTGCTTCATCCTTTTTCCCTCCCCCTATCTTCCGACATCAAAACTGCCGTTTTACCTTCCGTTAAAGCTGAACTCTTTGCTCAAACCTTTTCATCTAATTCCAAATTAGACGATTCCAGTGGTATTCCTCCCTCTAACTCATTTATGCCTAATATTGTAGTTTCTTATAAAGATGTTCAACTCTCTCTGAGCTTAACACTAAGAAGGTATAGGGTCCTAATGATATTCCTCACGTGGTTCTCAAAACTTGTACTTCCGAGCTTCAACCCTACCTTGGTAAACTATTTTGCCTCTGTATTTCTACTTCCACCTTTCCTTCTTATTTGAAACGTGAGCTCATTCAGTTTGTGCCGATAAAAGGGGACCCATCTCAACCCTACAACTATCGTCCTATCGCTTTAACTTCTGTTCTTTCTAAAGTTTTTGAATCTATCCTTAGCAAGAAGATTTGGAAACTTTTAAATTCTTCTAATTTTATATTTATTCGTCAGAATGGCTTTCGTAAGAAGCGCTCTACTGGTGATCATTTTCTTCATTATAATTTTTTGATACTCTTCCCTTCGGCATTTAGTTGAATCATCTCTTATGCGCCGGACATATCAAAAGTCTGGCATAAAATTTTGATTTCTAAACTTTCCTTTTTCCGGTATATCTATCCTAGCTCTCCGATTTCCTTTTGGTCATTCTTATTCAGCTCACTGTTGTATAAGCGGACCACGTTTATCCTTAAACCTATAAATAGTGGGTTCTAGGAGTTCTGTTTATCCATCTTTCTACGTTTTCCTTTGACTCTCCTCTATAACTCACCTATCTATCTCTTTTGCCGAAGTTTACCCTTAAGATATAGTTTTCTCCCAAAAAATCAGCTCAGATAGAGGTGAGCCTTGGAGCAACTTTCTTGATCTTTCACCACTTTTAATTTCAAAAAACGACCTTAGGTTTGGTTTTCACTGTCTCAAAAATCAGTTCCTTCATCTTTCTCTTAGACTTAATCCTCCACACAACCACATCTTGAATCACTGCAGATTCGATGTCTTTAATATTCTTGGTGTTTCTTTTCTCTTGAGTTAATTGAAAGGATTACTTCTCTTTTCTAAACAAGTTTCTAAGATGTTGGATGTTCTGAGTGGCCTTCTAGTAATATTATATACTAATACTATATATTATATATATATATATAGTATATATATATATAATATCTATATTAATATATTATATTATATATATATATATTATATATATATATTTATTATATATATATATATATGATATATATATATATTATATATATATATATTAATATATACCGCACAGAGTTCAACCCCAAATACCAAACTTACATATACTGATGTTAACACTATGCTCATAAACTTGGCATACAAACTCCCTGGTCACACACACCGATCTAAACTCCCGACAACTTTCCATCATATAAATTCAGAACGTCACAACAATACGCATTAGGAAAACATATACAAACTATAACTACAAAAAAGCGATTGACAAACTTTAACTAATACATAGAAAATATGATTCACACGCCCCTAAATATACACAACGCTCAACCTCAACAAGCCATACATATTTTAACATCTCTAATCCCAAAAGCAGCTAGCAAATCTATTTCAAACCATAAAAATATAATACACACCATAAATGAATCACACTAATTAACAACGACTCGCTTCAGAAAATAGCACACATCATGCAACTTTAACAAGATTTACACTAACATTCAAATACACGCATTTATGAAATTATTGCTTCGATAACTTCCAACTTTCTTTTGCAAGAAATCAACAATACGAACACAGCAGAGATGTGGAAACCAATAAAATTTCTGAAAAACTAACAACAACACATCATTACTATGAATCCAAAAACCAACACACACACAAACCCATCCACAACTCACAATTTGCACTTACTTTGCATAACAAGTCAAAAACTCAACATCAAAACGGAAATTAACGAAGCCCTCAAAAAAAAAAAAAAAAAAAAAACTCGCACCAGACCACACAATAACACAACTGACTTAGAAAACACTACAAAGACCTTAACAACATCACAGCACCGCGCAAGACAAATTGTCAAACAACACTAGGGAACACAGTTTAACTCATTACAAAAATATAAACAGTTTCATCAGCATCAATTTCATTCCCCTGCTATGCTGGAAAAAAGGCTAATTGTTTATTTAATCGAAACTAAAGGGAAAAAGATTACTAACCTTCCTCCTTATCGTTTCATTTCTCTATGTCAACACTAATGCAAACTTTAGAAAATCATACTGAACAAAATAACAAATATGAATATCACAAACACAATTCCAACACGGCTCAGCAAAACCATTCACTACACGCACTCAAACTCATCCAACGCACATCAGTGGTCAACTTAAACCCACTCCCAAATAATCCATAGCTTATCGATATTAACAATCTTTTGATTTCAGTACCAAACATAATTTTTATCTACAAAATAAATCAAATTCCCACTTACCTAAAGAAATGATTTCCAACTTCCTATCAGGAAGAACAGGCACAATACAAACACCATAAATCTCACAGTAACATCAATAGAGAACCCAGGTGGCAATCTATCCCTACATTTCAACTATCACAGCGACCTCAGCAACCAAAAATAACACATAAATAACAACTTACTCGGACGACATTACCATAGCCACTACATATTCGAATTCACTTGCCCACAAACTGACGCAACATCTGATCAAACTCAAACATGGCTAACGACAAGATATCCGCTCACAAGCATATTAATCATTTATCACCACTGATACCCCTTCGGCCAGCCCCCCCCCAATCTACTTAAATAAATTGCCATACTTCAACAAAAATTTCAATATCTCTAAATAACATTGACATTACATTCACGTTTCCAAAACCATTGACATAATTCATAGCAAACAGGAACTGGAACATAATTAAGAATTATCGCCTGCAATAACTTCACATAGCAGACAGAATCTACCCCATATACATACAAGCATAGTCGACTCTCAATTACTGCACCTCACTTGCACCCACTCCTGACTAAATAAAAAAACTCAAAACAACACAAATAAGCCAGAAATCATACAGGATGTACTCATACACCAGCACTTACACGAAAAAAAAAACAAATACTACCTAACATACACCTGGATTTGATAGGCACACAATTCTTTGGCCAAACTAAAAACGTCCCAACACACTTGCATATTGCACTTCCAATCTCATCCCCGACTTATTACACACTTCCTTCACCAACTCTTACTTTGCAAACAAATGCTGAACAAATCCAACATAACAACCTATAACCAAACGAAATCTCGACAACCTAAAACTACTTAAGACGCAGACTACCAAACATTTTTAACAAACAACCACAAGAAATAGCACTAGAACTCATCCCTTCAAAACCTAGTCTGTCATCCTGACGCAATTAGCATAGCGAACCCACTCCCAAACAAAACTTACAATAAATCTACCAACAGATTCAACAACTAAAGAAACCATTCAACATAATTTTTCAAACTGAAATAACTCAGGTCCCGTAAACATTATTCACTGTCTCATCACTCTGTAATTTAACTCTCTATAGAGCAATCATGGAAATATTCTGCCCTGAGATGATTGTGACGAGACCAGTTGGGCGCGAGGGGTATTAATGGACGCGGTAATGGCCGCTCGGAAAACAGGTGGTGCAGGGGTGAGGCAAAAGTAAAGAAAGAATATATATATATATATACTATAATAATATATATATATATATATATATATATCATATATATTATCTAATATTATATATATAATAATTATATATATATATTTATATTATTATAATTATATTATATATATATATATATATATATATTATAATATATATATATATATATATATATATATACTCTGGACGCCTCGGATTTTGCAGTCAGTGGAGTCCTCCAACAGCTCTTACTCGATGTGTGGTCCCCTCTCGCATTCTTTTCTCGCAAGTTACAACCTGCTGAAACTTGGTATAGTGCTTTTGGCGGGAGTTGCTTGCGATGTCTCTTACCGTTCGACAGTTTCGTTACTTCCTAGAAGATCGTGAGTTAGACATTCTCACCGATCACAAACCCCTTACTTTCTCTATGCTCTCTAGGCATGAACGACACTCTCCTAGAGAAGTTCGTCACCTTGAGTACTTCTCACAGTTCACTACTGATGTTAGACATATTTCAAGTGTCGACAACTTCACCGCTGACGCTCTCTCCCTCATTGAAATCAACGCGATTTCAGCCTTGCCGATCATTGACTATGATGCCATGGCAACGTGCCAAGCTGCTGAAGATCCTGCACTTCCACAAGACTCTTCCCTCCAGCTGGAGTGGCTCCAACTCGCTGGGATAGAGAAGAGACTTCAGTGTGACGTGTCCCAAGGGTCTCCTCGACCTCTTGTTCCTGCATCATTTCGTAAGGCTGTTTTCCTCAATTTGCACTCCCTTTCTCACCCAGGCATTGAAGCGTCGCGCAAAATGGTTGCTGCCCGTCTTGTGTGGCCTGATATGAATTCCGACGTAGCAACATGGTGTCGCACTTGTCTTTCCTATCAACGCTCTAAAGTGCAATGTCACACCGAGGCCCCCTTAGGCACCTTCCTACCCCCTGGTACCCGTTTTGAGCTTGTCCACATCGACATCGTTGGTCCACTTCCACCTTCTAGAGGCAAAAAGTACATTCTTACGTGTATTGACCGATTCATTCGCTAGACGGAGGCTATTCCTCTCTCCATCGCCAACGCAGAATCCATTGCTAAAGATTTCTTAGCTCACTGGGTCGCTCGCTTTGGCGTACTTCTTTCGGTTACCACGGATCAAGGACGACCTTTCGAATCATTCTTATGGAGAGATTTGATGATACTCCTTGGTTCGGAGAAGATCCATACCACAAGTTTCCATCCTATTAGCAATGAGATCATAGAAAGATTTTACCATCAGCTAAAGGCTTCTCTTCTGGCTCAGCCCAACCCGGAAAATTGGACCGATGCTCTCCCTTTCATTATGCTTGGCATCCGCTCCGCTGTTAAAGAGGACTTACACTGTTCGGCTGCTGAACCAGTGTATGGTTCTCCTCTTCGTCTTCCTGGTGATTTCTTTTCTCAATCTTCCCCCCCTTCTACTGCAGACCTGCT
>JABUQX010067488.1:5000-17500 GCA_015478945.1 Trachelipus rathkii
ATATATATCTATTATATAATATATTATAATATAATATATATAATATATATTATATATATATATATATATATATATATTATATATCATATTATATATATATATATATATATATATATATATATATATATTATATACTATAATATTATTGAAGTGGCTTGCTTTTGGCCACTTTCAAAAATATTGAATAAGTTGGTACAGAATTATGGAATAAATTTAGGTTTAACAATTCAATTTATAGCCTTAATACAAATAAATATTAGTTCATTATATGTATAGATATCAAAATTTTGATGATGAGTTCAATGATGTTTTCTTAGGGATGATGAATTATAAGAAGATCTTCAAACCAAATTTTATTCAGCTCTAAAAATAGATTTATAAAACGAACCTGCGGAACATTCCAGTGTTAGTATATATGTTACTAATAAAACAATAATAATAATAATAATAATAATAATAATAATAATTAATAATAATAATAATAATAACAATAATGATAATGATGGTAATAATGATAAAAATTAATAAAAATAATAATAATAATATAAATTATATTTACCCATTATAGCCTCATATAAAAACAATATTTATGATATTAAGAGTTAAATTATATAAAGTTTTTAAATGTTAAAATGATATAAAAATATAAAATAATTGTTTATTTTTATCTGAAACGAGGAAATTATTTATAAATATAAATGTTAAAAAATAGCAAAAGTAGGGTCACTACAGATACCTTCCCTCTCAAGAAGACTGGAAACGAACCGGTTTTAATAGCGGACGCCCAAATCTCGAGGTAGAAGGAACTATAGCAGGCGAAACAGGAGATATAAGAGAAGGAGGAGGAGAAGAAACAGACACAGAAGGTGAAGCTTCACAAGAGGGAACGTCAGGAGGAAAAGGTAAAATGTCAGAATGTAAAACAAAATCAAGGATAGGAGGTAAAGTCGGAGGAAGAAAAGACAAGGAAGGCATATGATGGGAAACAGAAGAAGAAGTAGTGGCGGAAATAGAAGGACTAGTAGAAGTAACAGAAGGTGGTACTGTAGTAGTAACTACAACAGCCTCGTGTAAATGAGAGGAAGACACAGGAACAATTTGTGAAGGAAAAGATGGAAAAAAGGAGGAAGAGCCAATGTCAGAATCCTCATCCAGACCAGAAGAATCATCAAGGACAAAAGAATTATCGTACAACAGATTATCTGAAAGATCAGAATCGGAAGAGTCAAGGAAAGCAGGTTTAATACGTTCAACCGAAACATTCTCAACACGAGTTCCATATTGAATTGTTTGATAAACAAATGAGGGTCGGCGACAAAGAACGAAGATAAGCGACCAGTATAAGAAGGTGCTGTAAAGGAAAACGATGAGAGTCATGACGAAGAAATACATGAGTAGCAGAATCTAAATTCTTGGGTAAATAAACAGCAGTAGATTGGGAACGAGCAGGAGAAGGAAGAAAAGAAGAAACAATAGAACGAAGCTTAGACAGAAAAGAAGGATAATCCGGAAAAGGAAGGTCAATAAAAGAAGAAGAAAAAAATTCACCAGGAAGACGCAAGGGTGAACCATAGACTAGTTCAGCTGCAGAAGATTTCAAATCTTCCTTAACCGAAGACCGAAGACCAAGCAAAACCAGAGGAAGATTTTCCACCCAATGTTGCGGATTTGGGGCGCAGCGCAAAGCAGCCTTTAATTGGCGATGAAGGCGCTCAACATAAGAATTTCCTTGAGGGTGATAAGTACTGGAATGGATTTTTTCAATGCCAAGTAGAGATAAAAAATCACGCCAAAGATGAGAACGAAATTGGGGGCCATTGTCAGTCACAATAGAAGAAGGAACACCAAAACGAGCCACCCAATTAGTAAGAAAAGCCGTAGCAATATTTTCTGCAGTAGGAGAAGAAAGAGGTATAACTTCAGGCCAACGAGTATACCTGTCAACCATAGTCAATAAATAAGTACACCCACGTGAAGGCGGAAGAGGGCCGCAAAGATCTAGATGAAGATGATCAAAACGACAAGAGGGTAAAGGAAATGAACCTAAAAGAGGTTTAGTATGTCTATGAACTTTGGTTTTTTGACAAGCAATACATGAACGAGCCCAAAACGAGATGTCAGTATGCATGTTAGGCCAAAAAAAACGAGAGGATAAAAGTTTTTGAGAACCACGAATACCAGGATGAGAAAGAGAATGAAGGGTAAGAAAAACCTGTTTTCGAAAAGCAAAAGGAACAAAAGGACGAACTCTGCCAGTAGAAATGTCACAATTTAAAGGAACAGTAGAATCAGGTAAAGAAAGAGTTTGAAGTTTGATAGAAGTATCAGCAGAAGAATAAGATCCTCTCCCATTTTGAGCAGCCGCACATAGCAGAGTAGTTCTAATGTAGCAAAGGCGTAACCGCATTGACTGGATACGAGATTAAAGTTCAGCACTTTAGAGTTATCCACGACCAGGAATATGACAAGATCATAAGTAAACTGGGCAATAAAATCAAGATGACGAAATTCACGAGGAGAATAGTGTATAAGAAACAGAAGTTAATAGCAGAAGTGAGTGGTTTATGATCCGTGAGAACATAAAAATGAAACTTCAAGAAAATATCTAAAGTATTTAATCGAAGAAGAATAGACAGCAAATAGTTCACGACCAAAAGTACTATAACGAGTGACAGCAGGAGGAAGTTTCTGAGAATAAAAAGCGAGAGGAAGCCAAGCACCATTTTGCAGTTGCTCTAGTGAAGCTCGAACAGCATAATCACTGGCGTCCACAAATAGGCGGGTTTCAGCACCGTGTTCAGGAAAAACAAGAAGTGTGTTATTGACCAATAGAATTTTACTCTGTTCAAAAGCCTGACAAGCAGCATCAGTCCAATTAACCATTGTCGAGCTGCCCCGACGACCTTGAACAAGCAAAGCAGTAACTGGAGCTAATATGGCAGCAGCCTTGGGGAGGAAACGACGATAGAAATTAAGGAGACCTAAGTAAGCACGAAGATCCTTCTGAGTGGTAGGAAGAGGATAATTACGAATAGCAGAAACACGATCAGGTAGTGGAAAAAGACCAGAAGAAGAAATTTTATGTCCAAGAAAATTAAGAGAAGCAGCACCTAAAATGCACTTCTCGAAATTTAAACGAAGACCAGCTTGAGATAAACGAGAGAAAACAGTATGAAGATGAGAAAGATGCTCTTCCGGAGAACGAGAAGCAACTAATAGATCATCAATGTAAGCATAGACAAAGGGTAAACCACGTAAAACATGATCTATCAAACGTTGAAAAGTAGCACTGGCATTACGATTATACATAAAATTATACATGAAATTGCCAAAAGGAGTTGCAATACAAGTCTTAGGACGATCATCAGGATTAACAGGAATTTGAAGGAAGGCAGATTTTAAATCAAGAGAAGAAAAAATGGTACATCCATTTAGAGAAGAAGTAAAATCATGAAGGTGAGGAATAGAATAAGTATCAGCAACAGTTTAAAATTTAGTAACCTGTAGTCCCCAACAAAACGAAAAGAATCTGGCCCTTTTTTAACAATGTGAAGCGGAGAAGCGTAAGGAGAAGTAGAAGGGGTAACAATACCTTTTCCAGAAGCATGTCAAATTCCACACGCGCAACGTTTAACATTTCTGGAGAAAGTCTGCGAGCCTTGCAAACAGGAGGACTACCTTTTGTCTCAATGTAATGCATTACATGGTGAGACACAGGAGAAAGATTAGAAATAGGCTGGATTAAGTCAGAAAATTCAGAATGCAAAAGAGCGTGAAAAGAAGAATAAGAGGAGGAATCAGGAAGATTGATACCATAAATGGAAGAATCGAAGGGAACAGCATTACAAGAAAGAGAAGTAGTGTCATCAAGTAGACGACTATTGGCCATGTCAATAAGAATATTGAAATGACTTAAAAAATCAGCACCAATGATATTTTGTGTAACATCGGGCAAGAGAAAAGTCCAACGGAAAGAATGACGCAGTAAAATAGATAGAGTAAGGGTGTTCACCCCATATACAGCAATGTAGAACATTAGCCAGCCCCGAAATGAGAAACAACAGGCCGGAAAGAGAAAGAACAAAAACCATGAACATTCAAAATAGAGAAACTACTGCCTGAGTCAATAAAGAAAAACCGTTTAGAATCACCATCAAATATTTGTAAAAGCGAACCTGGAAGAACAGCATTAACTTCAGGAATAGAAACAGAAGAAGAATCAACAGAAATAGGAACAGAAATAGAAACCGTTGTAGTAGCAGGATCCGAAGACAAATAAGAAACAGTTGGATTATGGAACGAATCAGAATTGGCATTGGAGGAAATGACCAAGGGAGGAGCGCAATGATCTACGGTCCCCCCCGAGGGGAGTTTCCCTGAAGAGAATTTGCAGATTTAAAATTACAGGGAGGAATGCAGTTACGTGCTCTAACACCAAAATGATAATGATAGAAGCATAAAGGAGAACCCTGAGGAGGTTGTGGCAAAGAAGAACGGGAAGGTGAAGGAGAACGAGATCTAGTGCGAGAAGATGCAGATGAAGATTGCTGACACTGACAACGAGAGATGGAAGACATTTGTTGTTGCAAGGAAATAATTTGAACATTCATATTGTTCAACAAGGTAAGAATATTAGTAAGAGGGTCTAAAGATGAATTCTGGAAAGATGAAGGAGAAGAAGTACAAAGAGAAGAAGGAGCAGAGTAAGAGGAAGAAAGAGCAGCGGAAGACGAAGATATCGAAGGAAGAGAAGAAGAGTTAGTAGCAAATTGAGAAGGAAAAGTAGTAGAAGAAGAAGAAGGCGTAATCGCGAGAGTAGAACCCATAGGGGTAAAAGATGGATAACTTATAGGAAAAGAAAAAGATTGATTGGCACGAATAATAATATCCGCGCGTTCGGCTAAATCTTGAAGAGACAAGGCGTCACCATGAGAGAGCAAGGAAGTACTAACAAAAGTAGGAAGACAGTCCATTAAAAGAGTGCGAAGAAGAGATTGGTTACTATCAGCAAGGGGACCAGAAATAGAGAGCATACGGGTAAGAAGCTGTGAAGGAAGACGATCACCCAACACTTCATGTTTTAACAATTCATGAAAACGGGTAGCATCAGAAGGAGAAAGATGGCGACGCAATAATTCACAAAGAGTAGAATAAGGAGAACCAAAATGAAAAAGATTTAGGGATTGATTTCTGAACTTCATAGGGAATGGAGAGCAGAAAAGCATTAGTCTTATCAATTTCTGTAGGAAGGGAAGCAAGAGAAATGTCAAATTGCTGAATTTTAAAATCAACATCATCTCTCCGAAATTGAGGTGGGGTCAGACGAGGAACTCTCGACATAGGCCAGGTAGTCCCCAGCATGGTTGCAGAAAGAGGAGGAGGCGATGTAATTCTCTGCTGATGTAGGTTTTGTTGATGTTGAGACATCAATAACTGTTGATTCAGTGATTGTTGTAACAGATATTGTTGTTGTGGATCATACAAAGGCGGAGGATAAGATAAATTTGGAGATGAAGAGAGGAGAGGGAATATATTCGAAGAAGTAGGAACAGAATCAGATAATATATTAGAGTTAGGAGTAGTAATAGTAGTAGGAGCAGTAACAATAGTAGTAGTAGAAGTAGTAGTAGTGGTAGTAGGAGTAGTAACAGTAGTAGTAGACATTTTTAAAAATAAAACAATTATAATTAAATTTACAATTTAAAGAAGCTAAATGGGTTCTTAATAAAAAATAAATAAAATTGAAATAAAAATGAAAATATAAAAAAAATAATGTAAAAAATATAACTTTATTAAAATTAAACAAGGTTGAATGGACGAATGTCACTCCGGCGGTAACCAATTTGAAGTGGCTTGCTTTTGCCACTTTCAAAAATACTTTAATAAGTTGGTTAACAGAATTATGAGAATAAATTTAGTTTAACAATTCAATTTATAGCCTTAATACAAATAAATATTAGTTCATTATATGTATAGATATCAAAATTTTGATGATGAGTTCAATGATGTTTTCTTAGGGATGATGAATAATAAGATCTTCAAACCAATTTTATTCAGCTCTAAAAATAGATTTATAAAATGAACCTGCGGAACATACCAGTGTTAGTATATATGTTACTAATAAAACAATAATAATAATAATAATAATAATAATAATAATAATAATAATAATAATAATAATAATAATGGTAATAATGATAAAAATTAATAAAAATAATAATAATAATAATAATATAAATTATATTTACCCATTATAGCCTCGTATAAAAACAACATTTATGATACTTAAATTATATAAAGTTTTGTTTTTTTATTAAATGCTACAAATATAAAATAGTTTATTTTTATCTGAAACGAGGAAATTATTTATAAATGTAAATGTTAAAAAATAGCAAAAGTAGGGTCACTACAATATATATATATATATATATATATATATATATATATATATATATATATATATATATATATATATATATATATATTTTATATATATTATATATATATATATAATATATATATAATATATATATATATATATATATATATATATATATATATATATATATATATATATATATATATATATATATAATCACGTCAATCATCAGACTGAACACAAAATTCCTGAAGCAAATTCGTGTGTGTCCTTTCCTTTTCTTAGTATTTATTTTTTTTTAGTAAACAATATTTTATTTGATTAATATTTTATTTTTCCTTCACGAAGCTAAAAGAAAAAATATATGAATTGTTTCTTTATCTATTGTCTCTGCGAAACTGAACAACAAGTTTGTTAATTAAACTGAATAGTTTAGATGCGAGTTTGAAATTTTTTTCTTGATAATCTTAATTGATCAAGCAAATCGTCAGATAAGTTAAGTGTGGACGGGCTTTAATAAGTGTGTTATGTCTGTTATCTTGCCCATTTTGGTATCTCAATGCATTGTGAACACAGTTTCTTCTCTTTTGTGGCCTTCTAGACTCTTAAGTGAAAAAAAAGTCATATAAGAATAAGTCATTACACCCTTTTTGGGTGAATAAAATCAATAAAATCAATGAATAAAACTCAAAAATGATGAAATATATGTGAAATCGTGTGCACACTAGTGATGCAGGTAACATCCGCATCCGCGGAGCATCCGCACATTATTAAAGATCCGCATCCGCATCCACGCTTTGCCCTGCGGATGTTGTGCGGATGTTTATTGTCGAGATTTGATAAAGAATTTTGCAATAAAATACTTAAGATGAATCTGAAAAAGAAAGTTAAAATGTAAATGAGTTGAACACAGTTCAAAAATGGCTTGATATTCCATATCTTAATGTTATCAAATACATTCCAACTCGCTGGAATAGTACACTTCATATGATGGAAAGAAGTATTGCTCAAAGAACTTTTTGCTTCGTACGCCAGCTCGTATTCCAAAGTTAACAATTTTATTAATTTGGAAAATGACATTATATCACACTGCATTAAGCTATTGAAACCATTTGAAGAAACTGCCAAAAAAATCAGCGCCTCTACAGCTTCTGTCTCTTATGTAATACCATTAATCTCAACGCTAAGGAAGCATTTTGAAACCATCTTCAAATTGAAAAATGATGACGGTTTAAAAAGAATGAAAGATGTAATTAAACTAGAGATAGAAAAACGCTTTGGTTCTGTGGAAATTAATGACCTTCATACTATTGCAACTTACTTAGATCCCTTTATAAAGGCAAGTATTTTGTAAACGAATATTAGAACAGGTTAAATCATTACTTTGTGTTGCAGTTGAAAAACTTTCAATCGAACAGTCTATTAATTTTCGCCACCCATTAAAGGAAAAAAAAAAAAAACAAAATCTACAGAATCAACACCTCCTAGAAATTAAATCAATAACAGATTCACTGGACAAATTTATACAGTCCAGTAGTGATAAGGAAACACACGCATTACCAAAAGATGTAGTGCAACATGATTGAAAACTATCCCTAACAAAAAAAACGATTAGATTCAAATGATGATCCAATTCCAGATAGAAAGTTAATCCAAATGTTTATCCACGCTTGAGTAAACTTTGCAAGGAAAACTTATAATCGAAACAGTCTATGAATAGCCATCCATAAAAGGAAAAAAAATGAAACTTTAAAGAACCAACACTTCTACAAGTAAATCAATAAACAGATTCACTAGAAAGAATTCTACAGTCAGTAGTGAGGAAAAGAAACACAAAGCATTATTCAAAAGAATGCAGTGCAAATGATTGAAAACTATCACCAAGAAAAAAACGGGGACTAGATACAAAATCAAATGACATCCTATCATTGGTGGGAGTTTAATAAAGCAAAAATGAAATGTTTACCCACGCTAAGTAAACTTGTAAGGAAATACCTGGCCTGCCTCCAACCTGTGTTCCAAGTGAGAGAGTATTTAGCCATGCTGGGATAACATATGATTGAAAGAAAACAGACTCTCAGCAGAAAAAAGCTGAAAAGGCAGAAAAATTGATAGTCTCCAAGCACAACTTCCCATATTTTTGAATTTCAATACTAGTGCAAAAAAGTATATTATCCATGTAAAATCTCTTTTCATTAAGGTTCGGAGGTTAGGAAAAGAGGTTGATTGGGGTTGGGTCCCATCCCGCACCCTGGTAACATATTAATTAATAGATTGTGGCTAAAAAAACCGATTATATATAATATATATATATATATATATATATATATAATTATATATATATATATATATTATATATATATATATTTATAATATATATATATATATATATATATATATATATATATTTACATATAAATATACAATTATATAAGATATATATAAAATTAAACATTCCGCATTCCGCGGGATTGTTAAAATTCAAACATCCGCAATCCGCGGATGCAAAAAAAATTGACATACTGCAGTATTCACTAGTACACACACAACACATATATAACACACATACACATACATACACACACACACACATATATATATATATATATATATATATATATATATATATATTAGATATATATATACATATATATATAATATATTATATATATATCTATATATAAAATATACTAATATATATATATATTCATCATCATCATCATCATTATTATTATTTTCCCCAAGACTGGGAGTAAGGTGCGTGACTTGCATCGGAAAAGAAAAGTAGAAGAAGAATATGACACACGTCGAAAAGAAAGCCCAGCCTTACCTCCCCCTCTATACCTGTTAGTGAGAACTAATATATATTCAAAATTAGGCTTTGATTGTTTTTTGTTATCTTATTTCTTTTAACATTAAAATGGGAACTACTTACCTGTAGCCATAATATCTACAAGGTTATTTCTGTGGTAACGTGATTAAAATGTTATTTTCATTATTATTATTATTATTATTATTATTATTATTATTATTATTATTATTATTATTATTATTATTATTATTATTATTATTATTATTATTTAGGAATTCGATATCAGCCTTTTATTTTATAAAAGTTTTATATTTCACTTCCAAAGTTCTAGCAGTCTGAATTTTATCTTCCTGGGAGCAAGAATTAAAACTCGGCTGGGAACACTTGGTGGCGACAGGCTTGGGATAGCCGGCCTTAAAGTTCGATTTCCTGATCCCTCTGAGAAGGGGATTAAGCATGTTAAAAGGAAGTTGTTTATTATTATTATTATTATTATTATTATTATTATTATTATTATTATTATTATTATTATTATTATTATTATTATTATTATTATTTTTATTCACTATTGTTACCATAGCTATTTATTACTACCTGTTAGAATTCTCATTCGCAATTAGGAAACTTTTTTTCTTTATCCTCTCTGCAGGTCCCCAGGAATTGGAGGTGGGGTGAGTAACATGCACCAGAATCAGAATAGTTAAGTAGAAGAACATGATTTAAGTCGAAAAAAAAGCTCTCCCCTCATACCCTTAAGTTTAAACCTAGTTGCCGCAGCCAAAATCTGTCCTAGAGCTTCACAACACCGTGCCTGACTCCACTTTGGTATCTCGTAAATCTAGGGGTTCATCCTCATGGTCAGGCCTACAAATATGCCCCGCACACACTCAAGCCAATTACTCCTTTTATGCACCATACTTTTCGCTTCTGCTAATTTCACACTCCTTTCCTTCAGACACTGTTACTGACTCAATTCCATTTCTCTTTGGTCTCTCAACTGATCGATTTTAATACACTCACCTCTATTCACACGCGTAACCAACTACCTTAGTAGTTAATACATTCTCATTTATTCTTTCATTCCCTCCTTTCTTCACACCACACTGCTCCTCAACATGCTCGTTTCTAATTTTATAAGTTCTTCTCACGCCAAACACTTCCCTAGGATTATTCATCTGAACAGATTACTCCTTAGACCTATACCCCTTATTAACATTATAGTTTCGCTGCTATACATTAACACCGGTAACAACATACCCTCATGCAGAACAATAGGGCACTCAAGACTTCGTCCCCTTCCATTCACCAAAGATTTAATTGCACAGGCAACTTTCTTACCACTCACAACTTTCCTCCTACATTCTGCATCATCCATTCACTTTTCATCCAACATATAGCCTAAATATTTAAACTCTGATACTTGTCCCAGTTGCCAACCATCCAACATGATTTCACATTGCGAACTCTCCTCACCCACCACCATCACCGTACT
This sequence comes from Trachelipus rathkii, assembly GCA_015478945.1. Classification (NCBI taxonomy): domain Eukaryota; kingdom Metazoa; phylum Arthropoda; class Malacostraca; order Isopoda; family Trachelipodidae; genus Trachelipus; species Trachelipus rathkii. The sequence goes on from JABUQX010067488.1 coordinate 15,684, forward strand.
CTTAACAACATTTGCTTTCAGATCCTCTTAAACTTTCTTCAGATTCACCACATAAAACTAAATCATCTGCCTACAGTAAGAAGGGAACCCTTCACTCTCTTCCATACTCCATCAGTCTAGCCCCCTCCCCTGCCACCCCTACCTTTAATTCTTTCATCACCCTATCCTTATGCACATTTAATGGCCATGGAGACAACACATCCCTGCATCACTTATATATTAATATTAAATAATTAAATACTCCATTTATTCTTACACAAGCTTCACTATCAATATACATAAATTTTATTCCATTCATAAGCCTACCACCAACACCATATATCATCAACCTTTGCCACAGAGGTTCTCTGTTTATCCTGTCACACGTCTGTTGCAAGTCCATAAAACCTGAATGTTGTTGTTCTCTCATTTTCTTACTTATTTGCTTCAATGTAAAAATTTGATCTACACATCCTCTATCACTCCTAAATGCACCTTGTTCTTCAGTAGTCAGCTCCTCAGTCGCTCGACGCAATCTTTCAACCAAAATAGCAGTATATATCTTCCCTACAACATTCCATAAACTATTCCCTTATAGTTTCTACAGTTGCCCTGTTATTTTATCAATGCCTGTCGATTTACAAATTCTTCAATTTTCTTACTCTACTTATTATCTCCTTTCTACTAATTACCTCATTACCAAAATATCTACTACTTACACCATCAGACCAGCACACATTCACTTCCCCTTTTCATTACTGCCAATGTTATGCAAATTTCCAAAGCGTTCCTTCCACACTCTCCTCGCTTCCATCTCACCAGTCATGAAAACACTATCCCTCTTCATTATTCTGTTAAGATTCTTCTTACTCTCTTTTATAATCTTTTCCACTTCCTTCCAGGACAACTTCTTATTTCCTTGCAAGTCTCCATTCATTCTCCTTCCAAACTGTTTATTTACCTCTTTTTTTTTCCTACATGCGCAACTTTTTTCCTTCCTCTTTTCCTCCCCATATTTTTATTTCCATACACCTTTCTTTCAAAACCTCATCATTGGCTTTTAACACCTTCAACCACATCTCCTTTTTACTTTTTACCGCTTGCATCAACTCTTCATTCCACCATTCACTATTGATATTTTTAATTCCTACTTCAGCACTCTCGATTTCTTCTCTTTCACTTCTAACAAATGCTTTCTTTATTTGGGTTCAAATTTGCTCAGTTTCATTTTGTTCACAGTCGACTGATTATTTGCAACTGCTTTTACATATTTTTCCTTATAATCCTGTTCATTTTACTTCTCACTCCTAATTCTTCCACTTCCTTCCTTTTTCTTTCCTCTCAATCCATACCCCTACTAACTTAAATTTACATGAATTTTGTATAATTAAGAAATTTTTGCTACTCTTTTTATTAATATTACTATTTAATATATCTTTAATCTTACTACTAATTGTGAATATTTAAGGTATTATGTCGGGGCTCAAAGGACACAACACAATGCAATTAGTAGCTCCTTTTCAGATATTAGGGAAGTTAGCCCTATTACTTTATTTGATTTCCATATATATATTGAAATTTTGTTTGTTTTACAAATATTTAATTGTGTGTGGGAAAAATTATGTAATATCTATTATTAAAATAATTGAAATTTTCCTTTTTGAATGAAGTTCATGAATTTAATTGAATTATATTTAAATTGGTTGTAGATCATTTTAAATTCGTTTTTGACTCGTTATCTTTTTTTTTTCTTTTTTAAAGGCGAAAGGCCACGACACCTCACACCACGCCTTAGCAGTTTTTGGAGGTGCTGGCGGTCAGCATGCATGCGCAATTGC